>VXBX01003191.1:959426-1001361 GCA_013400415.1 Scytalopus superciliaris | reverse complement strand
AAAAAAAAAAAAAAAGGAAAAAAAAAAAAAAAAAGATGTCACTGGCTGCTAATTAGATGTATTTTAACCGCAAAGTCATTTTAGCAGCTAATATTGTTACTATGTGCTTCAGTGTGAATCCTTAGTGAAGCTATTGAACTGTGAGAGCCTGAACTTATCAGACATTTTATAATGTGACTGGATTTTTGTATCCTTGTTCAGAAATCTGTGGGGAGTGGAGGACCTTTGTGGCTTAGACATGGAAAACACATTTTTTACCAACTGATTACCAGGGAGGGCAGATGAGACCTCCTTGCACCCTCCTTTTCACTTTTTTTCTTGCTTTCTTTTCCCTGGCAATAATATTTCTTCTTTCAGTTGCACTCTCTCCTCTCTCAGACAGCGGTCAAGCCCTGCAGTGTGCCCTTTACCCAAGGAATGGGATTTAACAGCAGGGACTGGTCTTGGTTATTTCAGGATACTTACGACTCCTTCCTGTTGTATACAAGTTGGCCGTTCTCAGTAGCCAGTAGGCTCTCAGCATCAGGCAGGTTCCTGCTTTTGAAAAGCAATAGCCCACAGCAGACAGTGGACTTAGCCATCATTTTCCTATTGCTTTCTCACCCAGGATTCTTACTTTGTAATTGCTGGGTTGGGTTTCTCAGGGTTTGGATTTTCCCCCCGGCTTATTGCAGCGGTTGATTTTATTCTCCTTTGCACTCTAAAACAAAGTGACGGATACAATATCAAAACTGATGAAAAAGAAGGTGATTTTTTCCCCCTTTATTTGCTCAGATTTGAATTAGGTTATCTGCCTATCTTGTTTATGAAATTTTGTGCTGTCTTTTCTGCACAGACTGTGACTCCCAAATCTTCCACAGCTCCATTTCCATATTCCTGCGTGCTTGTTCTTTGTTAATCACTTGGCAAGCGCTTATTTGAATATTAAAAATTTCTTTAATCATCAAAGGCAGGAGCACAGCTTCATGAATATTCATATTTTTTTCCTCCTCAGACTGGATTCTAGTTCATTACCCTGCAGTAAAGCCAAACAGTCATCAATCGCGCTCATTACAGCCGCTGGCGTTTTGATTGGCTGCCTGCTGCTGGTAGCCCACGTCCCCCATCCTCCCGCTCTCCTCCATGAGCTGTCGTGTACCTGCCAACAACAACAACAAAAAAAAATATATCAACAATGCAAGAATAAATTTCTCTGGTTGAAAAACAACTTTGCAAACTTGTCAAACAGTCCTCATCACTTTTTTTTTTCCCTTGGTTTTACACCAAAAATTAAAAAAAAATTAGAAGGGAGAAACTTGAGCTTTAGAGATGAATATTTGTCAAGAGAGTTGACGTAAGTTTCATTTGCATAATGACTTTGTACTTCTGCATTAATAAAATTTGCATATGAAGCCATGTTAATTACTCCTGATCATGCTTTTTGCATTCATGCATAGTAATTTTCTCCGACTTGTGAGAATTAATGTCTTGGCATGGGGGGAGGAAGGGAGGGAGTTGGGGTACTGTCAAATTTCTGTGCCAGTGCCCCTCACTCACACTCTTTCTCCTCCTTGCTTACCACATAGCTGTTCTTGATCTATGACTCATTTATGCATTATCATTTGAAATTCTTGAGAGAAAGAAATGGATCAATTCAAAGGGAATCCTTGTCTCCCAAAATTAAAAAAAAAATCCCTGAGCAAAATATAACATGAAATCCCTTCCCTGCCCTCTGTCTCTTCCCAGTGGAACTTTTCCTTTTCCAGCTTGAGCAAAGTTTTAGTCTTAACATCATAATTGGTTCAGGGCAACTTCGCCAAAACCACAGTGTGTGTGCTGAGGGGAGAGGTAAAGGCTGGTGTGCAGGTGTGTCTGGCTGAGCGCTGGACTGTGTGTACGACAATGTATAGTAGTGTGTCTGCCCATACCACGGAGTTGTTCTGCTTTTACTGGGAGTGCTGTGTGTATCTGCCCCTTGCAGGGTGTGTGTTTATTGCTCTGTTTGTTGGAAATGTACCTGTGTGTCTCTGTATGCTCTGTGTGTGTGTATACACGTGTGTGCTTGTGTATATTTGTTCCTTCAACCGTGCTGGTATCTGTATAAATAGACAGGGCAGAAAGATAATATTATCAGGTGGAAACAGTCCATATGAGAGGGTGTGATACAGATGAGACAACTTGTTTTAGAAAAAGCTTGGAAAAAAATCTGTTGGAAAGATCAGTGAATAGATTTGTCTTTCATTTTTGGATATGTCTGCTCAAAGCTGCTGCAATGGTGCATGTGAAACCCATCTCAAAACATCTGCAGCATTCTCCCTGAACATGATGGGCACAGGGCAGGGATGAGGCTTCAGCCTGCACTCCAAATTTGTAGCCGTACACTGTTTGAACAGATGTTTTTCTTTTTATTGAGAGTTTTTTAATAATGGAGCTGAGCTTTATTCTCTAACCAGCTATTGATTGGATTTTCTGTCACCAGACAGGCACAGAGAGACCCACAGAAAAACTTGGTTCATGCCCTGTTAAGTGGCTCACATGTCTGCCTGTGCACCTGCCTGTCTGCCTGTACAGAGATACACACCCAGGCACCCACCCAAGCACACAACTCCCCTGAGACATAAAGATTGGATCCCCTGGTCTGAGCCATGCTAAGCAGGGACATTTTGGATGCTGCTTTGGCTCCCTCTTTGTGCTTTGCTCAGGGACTTTTTTGCAAATGTGCCTGAGGAGCCTGGTGTTTTACATACACCATATCATATGGCCAGTCATGCCTAGGCTCAGAGAGAGGGACAACAAAAGGATGCAATTTATGCCTTGATTGTGTCCTTTGTCAGGTTCATCTAGGCTCATATGCTCATTTCCATCATCTGGGGTCATGTCCAATTTGCCTTATTTTCTTCTTTGAAAGTTTAAAAATAGAAGAGAGCAAAAAAAAATAATAAATTACTCTTAACGGTGCATGGGAGTCAACATCACCTGTGAGCTACTGCCATACAGTCTCTGAGGATATGATGAGCCTCTTTAAGGCATGAGAACAAAATCTTCCTTTACCAGCAGCAATGCAGATGTTTTATTTACATAGTGACAATCCCTCTGCATGTTTCACACTCATACAATGTGCAAAACTCCCCTTTGCATCCCTGCAGAATGAATGCAGAATATATAATTGAGATCTGCAGTGCAGGTGAGTGATTTCCCAGTGCTGACCCAAGAGGAAAATCAAGCCCCACACATCATGTCATAGATGTCTGAGTGACACAATGCTGCATGTGTGTGCCCACTCTCCCCATCCAGATGGGATATTTGCCTCTAAGATTGCACTGCAGTTCTTGTGGTTTGCTTTCCCTTAGTGCTGATTGTAGCTGTGCCCTTTGTGGCAGTCAGGGGCTTGCAGGTGTGTTTTCTTTTTGAAACCTCTGTGCAATGTGATGTGATAGATTGGATGTAGAATTCCAGAGATCAGCTCCCCTCCCTCTCCTGTTGCAGCGTGGGCTGAGCAGAAAACTCTCAGCACCACCTTAGGATACTATCTATCTACCTACCTATATCTATTTGTCTTTTTATCTGTTTGTTCATTTCGTGTTTGTCTGTCATCTGTAACAGTTAAGTTGAAGAATGGTAGAGCCCTTGTCTTCATTTTCAGCTTTAAATAGACTCTTTATGGGCAAAAATTCCTCACAGGATCCCACAGAGAGGAGCTGAAGAGATAAAACAGGAATATGTTCCTAGCAAACACAAGCTGAGCATTTCTGAGCAAAACTGTTATTCTTTCTATAGCTTGCACCTAAGGTATCATGTACCTAATGGTGGAGCGCTCCTTTTCTTGCTGCCTTTTCCTAAGGCCACTGGATACGATTTCCATCTTCATGATTTGCCACTTGATCTGATTCTGTAGGACTGTCCTGATTTGTGACAAAGAGGTGAACACTGAAGTGGTAACAAAGAGGAGGATGAATCACCTAATTTGACTTTGCTTATACAGGCAGACTCAAGTCTCCGGGTCTGGCAGCCTCATAATCTATGTCACTTAGTGCCAGACTTGGGAGTGGTGGTGGTAATCCCTGATCATCTACCAGGGTCTCTCTTGGTTCTGTCTTCTTCTCCCTTCCCAATTTTTTCTTTTCTGACACTGGGTTAGCAGTTTTTAGATTTTCTCATATAAACATCAAAGCATAGAATCATAGAATGGTTTGAGTTGGAATGGACCTTAAAGATCACCTAGTTGCAACCTCCCTGCCATGGGCAGTGACACCTTCCACTAGACCAGGTTGGTCAAAGTCCCATTCAGCCTGGCCTTGAAGACTTCAAGGGATGGGGCATCCACAGCTTCTTTGGACAACCTGTTCCAGCCTCTCACCACCTTCAGAGTAAAGAGTTTCTTTGTAAGATCTAATCTAAACCTACCCTCTGTCAGTTTAAAGCCACTGCTCTTTGTTCTCTCATTAAACGTCCTTGTAAAAAGTCTCTTACTGGCTCTCATGTCAGCCCCACTCAGGTACTGGAAGGCTGCTATAAAGTTTCCCCAGAGCCTCTCTTCTCCAGGACGAGGACAAAAAAAAGACCTTCTGAGTGACATGTTCAGTTCCATCCATTCACTGACGTTTGGGTTAATACAGTTCTTCTGGTAAATTGGTTAGGTACCTTGTTAAAACAGATTGCTGTCTTGCCCCCAGTACCTCTGTTGGGATGCTCTTATACTATTCCTTTGACCAAATGGTGAGAAACCTCCTATTTGAAACCTTAATTCCCTTTCCACACTAGAGGAGATTATTGAGTAAGAGCCGGGAAGGCCTCTCTGTACCCACTTGGTGAGAACTTTTTGCATCTTCTCATACACCTCAAGGCTGTGCAGATTGCATCAAACTCATCACTGATGTGAGACACACCAGAACTAGAGAGGAGGTTGTAGGAGGGTAATGTCGTATTCCAGGGCCCATGGACCTCCACACTAAAGCCCCATGTGGTTGAGGCTGATGGTGAACTTGGTGGGCCTCATATAATTTCTCTGTGTGATGATCTCCTTCAAAATCTGTAATATGGCACCATGATGTATAGAGGGCCATCTGATTGCAGAACTTATGCCCTTAGTCATGATGGGGCCACAGACACACCTCATGCAACCAGAGATAGCTGCTGTGGTTCTACTTTAAATCCCCATTTCAAGCTCATGACTTTCCGGGCAAGGACAAATGTCCAGGCAGTTAACACAACCTAGGTATTTTTATTATATTAAAAATATAAGATGAAATTGTTAAGTCCTTGGAAAGAATCTGTGTTACTTTTGGCTTATTCCATGAAAAATGCCAAGTTGTTATTCATATCTGTTACAGTGGCAGTAACTGGTTCATATACACATTGAAATCCATGTCTGACATTAGTTTGCACATGTCCTACTCAAAACGCAGTGTAGGTACCATCTGGATAGCAGTTATCTTTACCTGTTTGTGTAGTACTTCCAGAGAGATGAAAGAGTTACAAAAGTCAAACAACAGAGCCCCCCAAATAAAAAAAGTCCTTCCCTGTCCCACAAGCCACAGAGATGGCTTTTATTTAAAACCAGTCCTCACAAAAGAGCATAAATTTTATCCTTGATGCTTGAAGCTCTAGTATTTACACAGGGAATTTAGACTCTTCACTTGTGGTTTTGGCAAAAGCTTCACACAAATGTTTTGCACTGGTGGTCTCTTAGCCATTTAAGATAAACGCCAAAATCAAATGCAGTCCTTGCAGACTGGAGCACTGGATGCTGTGCCAAGGATGAAGTATCCCCGTTTGTCTCGCATGTGTAGCTGTCAGATCAACATGCAGGCCTGGTTTTCTGAACAGGGACTCTCAAGGTGGAGAGGCTCCCTTGGAAAATGTTGCATGTTTAGGGTCAGAGGGAACATGGATAAATATTTCTCTTTGCCGCCACATTATAAGTTCCTTTAGAAAATGTTTTTTCTAGAGCTGGAGGGAACACAGATAAATATTTCTCCTTGCTGCCACGTGTTTGCATGTATCTGCAAGGTGTGCACTCAATACACAGCCAGAGATGGCACCATTTATAAAGAGAGTGTTTGCCAGAAGGTACCCCACAATTAGCACACATATTTCCTGATATAAGTACAGGGGGAAACTGTGGTTGCTGATCTACCACTCTGTGGTAACTATTGGCAAATGCCAACTTTTTAATGGCAACTACTCCACCACATATCTTCATTTAGAAACTGCCCTTGATAAGTAGCTACGCTTTAGTTAATAACTAAGTGGCAGGCATAGTTTTAAATGGAGGGGTTGGGATTCCCAGTGGATGGAAAGTGGTGCCATTCACTCAACTTCCCTTTAAATTCTGCTAATTTGTGCCAGTCAAAAACATGACTTCTACATGAGTGTGTGTGTGTGTGTATGTCTGTATTTGTGCAGGTGTATGTCGATATTTAAGACTTGTATCTTAGTTTTTCAAAGCCACAGAGTTCAGTTTGGACTAGTGCCAGGACAAGCAAATGCTTCCAGTGGAGCAGGAGAAAACTCCTACATACAGCTTTTAAATGGCAGGTTATTCCTAGAGGGGTTAAAAATAAATAATACGGTTGGAGGTTACAATATCATCTCTTAACTGCGAGGAAAAAGGTTGTTCCCTTCCTTGCGGGCTCAGTAGGGAAGCAGCCTGCATAATCGGGGCATGCAAAATGCACAACTGGCCTCAGCTCAAGCGGGAAGGCAGCATGCGGCCGCCAAGGCTTCCTTCTGGGAGCTTGACTCCTGGCACTTCACTGGAGCCATTTGAGCTCTAAGTCACTGCACTTTGTCCAGGCTGGTCTGTGGAGCCTGCTTCAGCAGTGGCTCTGCAGAAAGCCTGCCCAGTTTTGTGTTGGCTCAGTGCATTAACACAGCCATCAAGCAATAATCCCCCTTTTGATTTGGTCCCTGAGCAAGTGCCGGTGGCGACATCCGCCTCCTCTGACTCTGCTCCCTGCCAGGGCTGGCCATCCCCCACCTTCACCCCACTCCATGCCCACAACAGGCCACAGACCTGAGTTTGTGGGTCCCCCAGGTCTCTTCTTATTCTTCCCCTGTCCAGCATGAACCCGGCAACCTCAGCCGGACGCAGAGAGGGGTTCAGACCAAGTGTGTCGTGTGTTAGGCACCCAGCCCCCGCCTCGCTTGTTTCCCCTGATGATGCCTCCTCTGTCCCTTCAAACTTAGATCCGACTGACAGTTTTTTCTATTGTTTTTTCTCCAGGGCCGTCCAGGCCTGCAAACCTGCCGGGGGCTCCCATAGCTGCCTCCTCCCACCCTCACACATCCGTGATCACGTCACCTCTCCGCGCATTGGCCTCCCTCCCGCCCTGCCTTAGCCTGCCCTGCTGTGGTGCACGTGCAGTCTCAGTTGGCGGGACTCAGACTGAGATTCAGACTGAGACGTCAGGCACATTTGGATGTCATTGTCAGTTGTCAGGTAATAGAAATACTTTTTTTTTTGTTGCTATCTGAAGGTCAGTAGTGCTGCCAAGTGATGTCGTCTTTGTTGTGGGAGAGCTGCCTTTGCTGGGTTGCGTGGGGAAGGTAGAGAAAATGCCTTAAATCCCTTTCCCCCTTCCCTCTCCACCCTGTAAGAGGATGGGGAGTGGGAAAGGGCATGTGATTTCCTCCATTTCCCCATCCCTCCCTTCCTGCCTGCCCACCCTCAGTTGTTACCTGCAGCCACTGCTGGGCCATTTGTGCCATGTTGTGAACAAATGTCTTAAGACTCCTCACCGAATGTGATACCCCAGTATCACGATTTCATCTCTCTGGGATGTTTATTTTAAGCCTAATTGGATAACACTTAACATCTGAGGTATTTTTATTTTCATCCTTTTTTTTTAGCCTCCCTCCTCAGTCATTCATATTAAAGGGTCTCTTCCGCATCCATGTGTGCACAGGGTGTATGTGCTCCATGCTGTTTTCTCCCTTGCTTTGAGAAAATGCTCCTTGGTAACTCACCATGCATCCCTGGTCTCTACCCCATCAGCTTTTCTTTTCCTTTATTCCTTTTGGATGCCTGACTTTTGTCACCACAAGGAGGGGAAAGTGATGTGAAAATGAAGGCACACCAAGCTAGCCAAAGAGGACATGGACATATTGTCACCAGACCCTATCATTTCAGACCCAATGATCTCTCTGAAATCAGTGGATGTTTCTGAGCCTGGCTCAGTTGCAAGACTGGATCTATGGTGAACTGCGGGCTGGAGAGGTGAAAAGTGGGGGAAGCTTAAAAGAAAATACAGATGTGGCAAAATCCATAAATGTTTATGGAGTCTCACTGTGGTGGGCCAAACCCCACAGCTCTCATTCATGATATGATGTGTGTAGTTTTAATAGGGAGTTCCCCAAATGATTCTGGAGTGTGAGGACCAGAGGATTTAGAGAGAGAGCAGTGACTGTCAGGAGTAAAGCCTTTGGAAAATAGCCCCTCAATTTCCCCCTTGAAACTGGCAAAACTTCGCTGTGCTCAGCTTATTCCTTCCACAAGTAGTGATATCACCTGGCTACATTATGCTGTATCTAATGAGGATGTCCCTGTACATCTCTCATTGATGTAATAAAGCAAGACAGAATGATTTGTGTGAAATTTAAATTTATATCTTGGAAGCTCTTGGTCTTGAAAGATAAAATATTCTTGGGAGGAGACTCTCTACAGGTTGCTGTTTTGACCCTGACTAAGAGCATGCAGAGAAGACTCCTGTGCTACCTGAAAGATGCTCAGCCTGCACCCAATCTGCTTGCACTGGGGTGCAGGCACTGGGCTTGCAGCAATGTGAGATGTGTGGTGAGGTGCTGTCAGTGCATCTGGGGGTTTGGTTAAGTTTTCTGTCCCAGCTGCTGTATGAAGTGTGGCAGGAGATGTTGTTTTAATCAAACTCTGCTTCCTCAGTCTCAGCAGATTGACCAACTGGCCTGAGATGGGTGTCAAGACAGGTTCTTGCAAATGGTGAGCATTGGATCAGAAGTCAGATAGCTCCCCTACCTCCTTTCTTCCTTCCTCCCAGTAACCAGTAAACAAAACTGGAATGGATCTCCTGCTTTGCTGTTCTGTGGCTTCACTGGTGTAGTATGCACGCATGTGTCTTTGGTAGGCAAGTAGTTGTAACAGTGAACTGGATGCCCTGGTTCCCTATTGCTTCTCATGCCAGCAGCTAGTGGCAAGGGAAGCAAGTACAACTAAAATTAGAAAAGGAAGGAAGGAATAACTTATTGAAGAATGTTGGAAGGTGAGGTTTTTGTACTTTGCCTACTTTGAGTTCTCACTTTGGAGTTCTGTGCTGTGAGTTTTCAGAATTGCCTGTTTGCTGGAAGAGGGATGCCACCTCTGTGGAGAGAGAGACCTGTTATCATGGCTTCCTGTAATTACTGCTGCAGTCTGCGGCACTTAGAGAATAGGTTATATCAAAGTGCACGCTACATGTTTATGACAGTAGTTGGTCAAGGTCTGCTTGAAAGAAACGTTTTCTTCCCTTGAAAAAGGAGATTATGTCTACTTAACCCTTTCTTAGCTCCCATAGTGTTCACTCACTGCATGTGAGCTTGGGCATGGTTTAAACCCCACGGCAAGGGTTATGGGATCATTCTGTCCCCCAAAATGTTCTGTGGAAATGAAAGAAAAGCGAGTTCTTTGTGTTGACTAATAATCTAGTGACAATGCCTGCATTGTGCCCTTTTAAAAAAAATATAGACATTTACAATAGTCTCTTGCTCCAGCTTTAGAGATCAACTTGTCTTTCTGACTTGATTAGCCTTTTATTCTGTCAGCCCTGTTCTTCCTTCTGAGGAATTGTTTCCTTCTTTGAACAAAAGCCATCAACAGTTCCCACCTCTCCTCATCCTTCATTGTTTCTTACCTTTCCTGTTTTTCATCATTCATTTAATTCAGAACCTGGAGTTGTTCTGTGCAGTTCTCAAGCAGGCTGTGACTCTGAAGGCTTGAAGTTGCAGGTACTCCCAAATCTCCGCTGGACACTCACAAATGGGGCCCTCAAGAGTCCCTTGCAGCAGTTTGTGCTAGAAAATCTAAACTTCTGGCTGCCAGTGTGATTTGGGGTATGCATGTATGAAAAACTGCATTTGAAAATCTCCGACCTAGATAAGAGGGATTGCCCAGGATGCTGAGTAGTGTTCAGTCGTGCACAGAGGAAGTCGTACTGCCTCATCCAGAGCTGCTAGTGATCTTTAGAAAGTGTGCTGCTGAGAGTAGTTTCAATCACAGTAAATGGTGCTGGGACATCTGCTTGGATGTCCACTGTGCTGCTCGGCCAGTGCGGGTCATGGTCTCCTCTGTCTTTGTTCAATTCTTTGTGTTCAGGGCATCACAGGATGAGAAATTTGCATGTAAAAGTCTATATTTTTCCATGTATTTAAAAAAAAAGAATTATCTACTACTGGTTCAAGCTATCTCTCAGTTTATTTATTTATTTATTTTTGCCTCAGAAGCTTTTGTCTGTTGAATTGGGTTCTGCCATTTAAATGTTTTTAGTGCTATTTAATTAGAAGTTGGAATAGAGTAATGAAATTCACAGGGTTGTGTAGCTTGGATCTAAAATATAAATGGGCAAAGCATTCATTTTGCTTTACCCCTTGCCAGATTCGGGTGCTTTTTTGAGCCTGCTTTTTATTTCATTTCAATGAATTGCTACTGCTCAGAGTAACTGTAAAACACACACAGGTTTTTTTGCATAACAGAGACATGCAAATGATTGTTGAGAGACATAATTATGTAAAGAAAAGTATATGCCTGTATGCATGCACACATACACTGCAATGCTTTTTGTGGGGCTATTTTTTCACAATACATCTTCATAAGGCTCCTTTTATGATGCTGATTTATTAATATTGTACATTAAGGCTTAAATTGTCAAAGCTGCCTAAGAGATTTGGATGCCCATTTCCCATTAAAGTTAACGAGAAATGAGCATTGAAAATCTCAGTGCAGAAGTGCATGGCACTTTACAGTGTGCTCTCCAAAGAAAAAAGTCCCTGCCCTGAAGATACTATGGTGCAAAAGCCCCAGAAATGGGATCATAATCGGCATAAGACAAAGGGGATTGTAATCACACAGAGAATAATTTGTCCCTTGTGCCTGCATTCAAATATATACCCGATCCGAAATCTTTGGACCTGGGCCTACTGGGCCTAGAGTGAGGGTTTTATATACCCCCATAAAGATAGTTAAATCTGTCCAACACACATATATTCATCTAACCGGTGAAACTGCTTCCTACCCACATGTAGGCTGGTGGAAGGAGGTGGAAAGCAATTACGATACTTAGTTGCATATCTAAAAACAGCAAGTGGGCATGGACAGCAGTGATTAATGGACAGGGCTGAGAAGTTTAAGGTCTAAAACAGAGGAAGGCATGGGGCCATAGCTCAAAAGAGAGGAACAAGCTCCTGCTAATTCAGGGAATCAGCTGTATTAGTCATTAGTACATTCTGAAAATCACAGTCATCTTGTAAAGTTAATATCAATTTACTTGGCTACTGAAATTCTACTTACTGCTTCATTTAGCTGGTCTGGTGTTTTCTTGGCAAAGGTTAAGGTGACAGTAAAGATAAAAGCAGTCCCTGTAAGTAAATCATAGGTTTTAAAAGAATACTTTCCCCTCCTTCTGTAATACCACCATATTCATTTAATGCTGGTTTTATAACTGGAATCAGCCAATAAGAAGACCTAGATTAGACCACCCTGCTGTAAAAAGCTTGATGCAATTAATACAGTCTGTCTAGAAAGCAGTATTATTTCAAAAACTTTTATGTTAATGATATGGTATGCACTCGGCACATTTCTTACTTGAACAAGAAGCAAGCTTTTGTTCACTCCAGACTGGGTTTTATTAACACAGGAGGATCAATGGAAAACAAAATAGTAATCAGAGGAGAGAATGAAAACTCATCCAGCAAAAACCTCCTAACTCATCATGTCCCAGGACAATGGCTGATACTCTACTCTTAATTTTTTGTTCAGTGGAATGTCAAAAGAAAAAAAGAAAAGTGGACTAAAACTTGAATTCTGCTTAGCACTGGGTGCTTTTTTGAGAGGAGAAATAGGAATTGGGTATGAGTGTCTGAGGGCAGACAAAGATCTAAGTTTCCCTAAGACCCCTTGTAAATGTATCTTTTAATTTTGCTGCATAAAGAAGAGGCTTGCATAAAGTGCTGGAAAACATTCAGGAAAGATGTCCCTATTAGTCATACCTGCATATGTTTATTTATTTTAGTGAAATATTTAATGCATGCTATAGTAAAACTGATTTTGTGGATGGTACTTACAGAGTGCAGGGGTGTGTGTGAGATGTATATACTAAAAACAGCAATGTATCAGTCTGAGTGTATTCATCAGTCTTTACACCTATCTATCAATCTGTGTGTTCATTCATCTGAGTATTAAAATCATATGTGACCTGCTGTCTATGCGGCTCTCCATCTCACCAGATATTAAAATCAGATCCAAACTCAACATAGGTGGGTCTAACACAGACTGATTTTTTGACTGAATGGTGTGTTTGCCAAGAGGTAGTGAATGGACCTTAAGACTGCAAAGAGGTGACTAAAATAAGGGTGCTGCATGGAGCAGGGTCGCTGGCAATGTGAGCGCGGCTGTGGCTTTGTTCTAGACAGATGGCTGATCACTATAACTTTGTAAGTCCTAATTATGTCAAGTTAAGAACCAGCAGGAGCAATAGTGATATTTAAAGGTGCTTTAAAGTGTATGCTTGCCATTTCCAGACATCCCAGGAAAAAAGAAAAGCCCTTAATTGCAATATTAATGGGTGGAACCGAATCTGGTAGTCTTGGGACAAAAAGGTTCAAGGCAATGTCGCCTGCAATAAGGACAATGGCTCCAACATTGAGAGAGTTAACTCAATCGCATACCACTACACTGAGCCCAAGAGTCTGAACTCTTCAAACGCTCCAAATGGAGAGCTAAATCAAAGAATCCTGTTTCAAATCCATCCAAGATGTTGCTGTTTTTCTCCTCTGACAGGAGAAGCATTTGGAAGTGCAGTTTCTTTCTTTTTTTATAGCTGTCTTAAAAAGGAGTTTGGATGTTTAGCACAGCTGGTGCTCATTACATTATGCACTATCAATAAAATAGCATGTGTAATTAATTTTTAATGCAGTGCTGTATGCAGCGCTTTAAAGCAGTTACTGTATGGGGAGAGCCGACACCGGTCACTGACATCAGAAATATTGAAATAGAGGGCTAGATTTTGCATTTTTAAAGGGTGTATGTGCGAGTGGGGGAAGGGTAATTCCCAGCCAGCAATTCTCAGGCCACAATCAAATTTAAAAATATAGGAACAGGATGGATGAAGGTGATTTTATAATTTGCTTATTGGAATGAATGATTTTATTTCCTTCTAGAGTTTGCTGAGCAATGGCTGGATTAGAAGTAGGTGACTTCAGAGTATAGGTAAGCACCAGGGGAGCGCACAGCCACTGATACATCTTTGTTAGAGCAGAAACAGGCTTTGGTGGTGTCAGGTGGGAGATGAGGCAAAAAGGGAGCTGATGGGAAAGCAAGGGAAGGACATTTCTGTTCTGTCTTATTGAATGGTTTTGTTTTTTCTTTACAGGGCTCCTTTCTTGTGCCTTCTTGTTCCCATTAGTATTAACCCCCATTTCCCCCCCTTGATTCATTAAATATTTGGAAGTATTGGTAGTTTGGAAGGGAGAGAGTAGTTTAGTTACAAAGAGGCACCACTGATGGCAAGATGCCTGCTGCTCTGACAGAAGACCCAAACAAATTACAGTCTTTTTTTTTCTTCTTGGCGTTTGTGCAGTACTTTCCGCAAGGCACCAACATAAATGAAGACTGCTTTAATGGGGTGCAGTAGGCAAGGTTTGGGCACCATCATAGCTTTTGGCAGCCATTACCTCCGGAAACACTTTGGTTGTCCGAAGGAGGAGTAGACCTGTTTTTGAAGTTGTGGCATGGTGCATGTTTGTATTCAGCAAAGGGACGGGAATGGCTTTCATGTTTCTGATGTAGAGTAACCACCAGGGATGGTTTGCAGGATGGGACCAGCCTCTCCCCTGTTGCCACTGCTTTCCCAGCCGTTTTCAGGGAGTTGAATGCCTCTTGGTGAATACTTCCTAAATAGAGAAGAAATCAACTGCAGGAAGAGAAGGAAGGAAGCAATCACCTAAAAAGCAACAAAATTAGGGGTAGTGCTTGTCAGGTGCCTTGCCTTTTGGTTGGGCAATGCACCAGTTTTCTAAGAGCAGATTTTTTTTTTTACACATGCATGAGGCATAAATGTTTGCAATTATTCTTTCTTTCTCTCAGTAAATTGCTGTTCCTTTGTACATAACATATGCTAAACAGTTCACTTGTACAGCCTCACCTGGCATATTCAGGATGGAGTTTCCTCCTGCCCCTTCAGCAGTAGCTTTTTGTCATCACTTTTCTTCTCGCTTTCTGTCAGATTCGTGTGGACGTGTTTGTGTGTCTGAGCCAGGAAGTGAATTGGCCTGTTCAGTTTGTGAGAACAGAGATAAATCTCTCGTGCACAAATATAATGCTCAGTGTCAAAGGAAGTAGGGCAAGCTATGGTATATGGCGTAGGTAGTTGCAATGAGAACTGCTCTTTAGTTCACAAGCCAGAGTGGGAAAGGTGGAGGCAACAAAGGGGCGTTGTACATTTTGTAGTGAAATCGCTTTATTTTATTTTATTTGTTTCAGAGGAATTGGACCATTTATTCCTGGAGTGACTCAGGTCTAGGCCAGAGAACTGCAAAAAACTACCTTGTGTCCCTCCAGAGCTGTCTAATTCAGAGGACCTGGGCTCTTTTTTATTTTCCGAGCTCCTCATAAAAATAGATGAAAGGAAGAGTTCTGTGCTCAGATGGGATGCTTTATGTTCAGAAAGGGATTTGAGTCAAAGAAGCCATGCTGATGCACCTTGCATGTGCCCCACTGGGCTCCTGTGTTCTGCATGTTGGTCCTTCTTTCTGCTGAGCAGTAAACAGCTGAACAACTGTTAGCAACATACATTTCTATGCTGTTTCCTTTCTTTTGGACAGGCTTTTTCCAAGCATTTTTACAGTATGTACAGAAATCTGGTAGGCTACTGTGCAGTACATGCCTTTGGTATCTTTATTTTCCTCTTGTTTTTGTCTTAATCAAACCATTTCTATTGGCCCCTGTTTCAGCTAACATAACTTGCCATAGCACAGGGGAAGTCAGGTTCAATGAGACACTAAAACACGCACTTGGAAGGAAGCAGGCAAAAATCCCACATAGCGAAGGCTTACATTTTTTATGAATTCAGCTGTATGAGTCAGAGGTCCTGGGACTTCTGGAATGAGGTTAATGCAGGCACTAAGCAAGGAAGTGGGGAGACACAGTTGCTGGAATCATGCCATGAAATGGTGCTTTGTACATTACTGTCTTTGCTATTAACATAAAGAATCTCTGGTTAGAGAGGGACTGGTTTGCACAACTTATCTGCAGCCTTTATGCTTGTTTAAACATCACTTGGTTATTCAAAGCCAACTGCAAACGTATTATTTTCAGTGCATCCCCTGGCAATGTGAGGGGAGCATCCTGTCCTTTCTGTGTGTCAGACTGTCTCCTTATATGTCCTGTATTGACCTAGATTACTTCATGTGAGACACAGATCTAAACTTGATCCTTACATCTCTCCCATGTCTGCGTGACAAGTGTGGTGCTTCCAGGGTGTGCTGTGCCATGCCAGCAGTCCACTGAGAGATGGGTTAGGGGCTGCCTAGGGATGCTTGGCTGAACATCTTTCTGTGAGGTGTTTTCTGACTTCAGTGGTGTTATACTGTTCTTCCAGCTGTGAATATGGTCTATGGAATTCCAGGATGTACAAAGATTTAAGTAAGAATCACAGTATTGTTGTGAAATGTGTACCCTTTAAAACTGTCTGTGGTGATCAGGGCAAAACCCCAAAATTCACGGAACCTTGTAAATCCTCAGACGCCAATTCCTTTTGCCTGCAGAGGAACTATTTTTTTCAGTTTGCATCTTCTAACAGTGTGTTCTCCTTTATTCTGGTTGAACAGGGAGACAGTAAGTTCATTTATTATGGCACAGACAGGCTTATAATGCAAAGTATGTCCAAAATTTAGATCTGAGTGTTTACGGGTTGATTAATCCAAATCCTTTATAAAAATGTGTGTACTGTTGAGTAAACTGGAAATGGGATCATTGTGGTCCTACAAGTGAGGACAAGATTAGTGAGTAACTTTACCTTCCTGTAAAACTTTATTAAAAAAAGAAAAAAAAGTAATTCTTTCTCTATTTTTTCTGGGTCCTCCTTGAACTGAGTCTTAAAAGCTCTGTAGTCTGTTGAAGCAAAACACTTCTCTATCATTATCAGTAGATACATAGAATAGTTGTAAAATGGTCCTGTGAAATTGCTGTAAACTCCTTCCTGATTTTTTTCGTACTTTCCCTGCCCATTTTCCACATGGAGTGCTGTTAAATCTGTTTCGATGCTGCCCCTGCCTCCATCACCACTGTCACCGTTCATTAGTGCAGTTGAGCACACTCATAAACGTCTGAACGCTTCCCATATTTAGAGCTCTCTAGGCAGCAAATCTTCTCTTCCGCTCTTCCCTTTTGAAGAAAAAACCCAGTGGTCAGGGTTTGAGGTGGCCACTTGAGATACAATTTTAATTCAGTGGCCTGGTATCATCCAGAGCTATAAGGGAGAGCAAGAGTGTGGAAGACAGTACCACCACTGCTTAAATAATTTGCTCCTTGCCCTTTCCTGCTAAGTTTGCCAGGCTGTGTCTGGTGATTATAAACTGAGATTTTTTAAATTTGTTTTTTCCTTAATAGGTAAAGATGAGCGAAGGCTGTTTCTCACTTTCTCCTCACTCTTTCTTCACAGATGTCTTTGCTCTCTGGGGCCAGCTGGCACTGCTGGGGAGGTATTACCCAGGGGATTTCATTGCCCCAGGATTAGATTTCCCCATGTACATGGCATCATGGAGCTATATTGCATATAGCTCCCTCCCAACAAGTCCCAGTGAGTCACCATCCTGCTTGCTGGGCTGTCTGATGGGAACAGGATGCTCTGTCTCTGGCGACCCTGGACATGGAGCTTCTGCCTATCTGTACCTTTCCTTTTCTCTCCCTTGCTCTGCCCCAGACATTCATACCTCCTTCTTTTTTTTAAATGTATCATTTAAACTGCTATAAGGTAGGTCCTTCATTCATTGCTGTCACTGCCAATGGTCCCTGCAGTAATAATTGCAGTGTTTTTTCTGCTAAAACTCAAGTCCTAAGTGAATTTGCTTGCTTTAGTGTTTTTACTTTTTTCCTTTTTTTTAAAAAAAAAAAAAATTCCACATTTTTTAAAATGGAAATGACTGCTGAAAGTACACACAGCTTGCAACCTACAGACTTACTGGGCCAGCACAAATTTCCTTAATAAACCGGGGCATGTGTGTGTGCGCACGCGTGTGTTTTTCCCCCTTAAACCTTGGAATAAGAGTGCTGTCTCTTTAAATCCCAACTCAAACTTTACTGGCGATTTTACAGAGCCTGGTTTCATTTATAGTGGAGCCAGACTTGCTGTGTGAGAGCCGTCCGCATGCTGGAATTAGTCTTAAGCTCGCTTCTGTGGCATTGCCAAATTCCATGTTTGTGTTTTATTTAGAATTCTTTTCACGGCCAGTCGAATCTGTTCAGGCACACATAGGCAGTGTTGCACCCCATGGAGAAAATAAGCAAGTTTGCGTTTTCTTTGGCATAGGCCATGGCCACAAAAGACTGCGGTCTAAAAAAACATTTTTTAAAAGCTATTTTAACCCATAACAGATGTATAAAGTAGGCACACGCATGCCAGCTTCCTTAGTTTTAATTAAAAAATAATTATGGCTTTAATGGGATGCTAGTGACAAATTTGGATGAATGGTGGGTGACATTATCTCAAGGCTTGCTTCAACTTATAAATTAGTGCATTTCTCTTGGCCAGTGGTACAGATGAAATTAAATGAAGGAGCAGATTAATATTTCTTAGTTACATTGAATCAAATGAAAAATCAAATCAAATAAAAAACCAAGGCCCCTTCCTCCCTCTCGCCCTCAGATTCCTGTTTGCACAAGATCACAGAACAAGAAGGACAGGTTATTTTCTCTGGCTAATAAATGATCTGGCCAATGATAAACTGGACTTAGGTTTTCCAGGTATCTATCCCTTTCATAATTTCACATTGGTAGCCACATTGCCAAATTATTGTGATTAATGTCAGCAGGTGCTTCCATTTATAACCACATCTAACTAGCTAGCATGGTACCTCTGAGACAGGAAATCTTAAATATAAACCCATCACTATATGCTGCATGTTGCAATGGTTTTCTCTCTATATCATGCTGGCCATGATTTCTCACATCTTTAGGCTGTTTTCATTTTGGGGCTCACCAGAACTGGACTAGATGCACAGGCTTGCACAGGTAACAACAGTTTATATTTATGAAGAAATAAACAAAGGAATAATAAACATGTAATGAGCTAACCCTAGATGGTATCTCTGCTGTTATCAGTATCTCTGCTGTTATTAGTCAGGTGAATGTAGAGTTGAGGAAAGGAGAGGGAAGGATCAGCATGGAAGACTCTGGATATTGAAGGAGGAGAGGTCTGATGGGTTCACTGGAAAAAATGTCTTCCTCCTTTACATGCAAGCCTCCATCCCACCCACTGACACCTTCAGTAGGTTCTGAGAAGAAAGGTGATAAAGCAGCACAGCTTTTCAGGGTGTGCAGCAGAATCAGATTTCCTCTAAACCTGTTTGTCCCACCCTGGTTATTTCCTGCAGCAAAGGCAGCTCAGTGTGGGATGGGGCTTTCTGGATGGGGCAGATGATCAGCTTTATGATCTATGGCACAGACAGATGAGGATCATTTGTTTCTGGATAGCAAAACTCTGTTTCCTGTTCTCTGACATATTCTTTTGAGAAACTTCTCATCTGCCTAAGATTTAGCTCTCCTTGTAAAAGGCAACCTCGAAATGGTTCTGATACATGTAATCTAGATGGTGAGAGCTCTTCTTCACTTGCACAATGCTAGTTTTCTGTAATGAACATGCTGAATTGTTTTCTTATTAAAAAGTAAAAGCTACTATTGGAAAAAGTGAACTAAAGACAGAGAGAGTGTCAGGTGGTTGGTGGATAGCTGTGCACCTTCCCCATGGCCAGTCCCTTCACCTTGTGGTCTACCAGTGTTCTACTACTGATTTCCACGCAACTCTTGCAGGGTCCCCCACCTTGCTTGCTGAAAGCTGTCTTCCATGTTAAACTGAGGAAATCCAGGAAAAGGAAGCTGCCCTGCTTGGTTTGAGCCAGTCTGGAGAATGTGAGCTGCTCATGGAGATCCATTTGATCCCTTGGGGAGGGCAGTGTCTCTTCTTGATGTGTAAGATGTCCATTGCGTGAAGCTGCACCAAGCCAGACTCTCTAAAGATACAAATTTTAGGCTTTGTTTAACAGCAGTAAAAGAGAGATTTTCCTTTGTCAATTGCATGAGGATTTCTGTGGTAACATTTCTCTGAGCTTGAATTCCTCATGAGTGAAAATGAAGCTCCAGCATTGAAAACATGAGTCATGCAGTGCAGATGAGAGTAATTTTTGCATTCCTGGAATTTTTGGAAGGGAAACATTACATTCACAATAATCCTTTCAATTATACCTTATTGCTAAAATAATCCATGAGGCATTCTGCAGCAGAACCCTCTACTATTTGGTTACAGTTGAGGCTTTGAAAATAGCACCTGAAAGCTTTTAGACTCCCGTGTGTCAGTATCTTAATTTTCTTTTTATGTTGCTGTGCACAGGATGGTCTGCCATCCTTTTTATTTACTCCTTAGGATTTTTTGTTTAATAAATAAGGCTAATTTGATTTGTTCTGATCTGTCTCAAGTATCTAATTGCTGCTGTTGAGAATGATTAATGTCCAGTTGAAAGGATTCCATATCTATAAATGAGAACTGAAAGCAGATGTTAGTTTGATGAACGTGTGCTGCCCATTCCTTGTCTGCACTGGCTCAGAATGCAGGCTGCTGAGATATCGCTATCCATCAAAAGAGAGATGTTAGATGCCAAATGGAGTTCAGAGTCACACACCGATCATGAGCGGAGCGAACAGTTAACAAATAACGTATCCCAGGTAGGTTTTTTCTCTGCTTGTGAAATATCTATACATAAGACAGTGTCATCCTCGAATTGTCAGAAGTACTTGACAAACTCCAGTTCAGGGGAACGCAGTGTGAATTGATGACAACCAGGCCTTTGTCTCTGAGTTTTCACTCAAGGAGTAGTGTTGGTATTTTGTCCAGGGACAGGTAGGTTCAGTTTCCAGTGCTAGTGCATGTGCAGTGCTGATTCTGAAGTTCATTCAGTCCATAAAAAAACCCCATCCAAATCAAACCAAAGCTGATACACTGTGCTATTTGTGGACTGGCTAGTTGCTCAAGCATTTCTGGCAAGCCAGACCAAATGCTTTTCAGAGTTTGCTAGCTTGAGTTCATGCAGATTTGTGGAGAGCAGACAGTAAAAAGAGCAAAAGACTGGATTTCCTGGGCACAAGATCAGGTTTTGTATCATCCAGGCAACTTTGAGATACACCTGCACACAATAAGCGCAAGAGCTTTTTAGATAAAAGCAGGTACAAACAGGATCTTTTCACATGAGCTCTCCAGTTTTGTAATGATGCTTTACAGCCCTTTCACAAACAGTGCTCTCTTGTGTTCTCTGGGCCACTGGACTTCACCTTCCCAACCAGTGTGTAACAGCATGTTAGCAACCAGTGAGTGGAGAAGAAATTTTGGCCAAGGGCAGGCATTTCTGATGGCAGTAGGATTGTCAGCTTTTCCAAAAAAACAGAGACTGTTTGCTTTTTAAAGACCATTTAAAAAATATTTCTAGTAGTTTTAAAATGTTCACTGGCATTACTGTGAGCAAAGGAGAAAAATAGTTTAACAGATTTAGTCACTTTTTGTTTTGTTTTGGGTTGGGTTTTGTTTTTGGTTTTGTTTCTTTTTTTGTGAAATATCTATTGCTTTCTTACTGTTTGTTAAATCACTATTCAGGTAATGTATATGACTAAAAAACTATTCCACAGGTGGGCAGACGGAGATCTAAAGATGAACACAAATCTGCCTTGCTATCAATAAATAAGGCTGACTTGGGATGTGTGTGTGGCAGGAGAGGGAAAGAGAGAGAGAGAGGAGGAGACATGGAGGATAAAGGGGACGGAGGAAAGACTTGAAGTCATGGAGAAGGATAGATACTGGCATCCCTGAGCTCTGTCTACATCAGCTTCTGTGCTGTAGTCTTGTCAAAATTACAGCAGAGTACTTGCAGTGTGACCCTCTGTTCCTCTGGACCGTGAATAGGACTCTACATGCAGCAGCCAGGTGAAAACAGAGGAGACACTGCTTTTTAAAGCTGTTTTTTTCTCCATTTGGGACGTAACTATAACAATATTAATTCCAAATATAGTTATTTATTAAAATCCTTGTGTTTTGTTTCATAGATGGTACTGAACTGAGCAGTGAGACTTTTTCAATTAAAGTAACTATACCGGTGTAAAACCTGGCCTTTTAGATTGTTTCTGATGATTTTTCCTGACCTGTATCTACCTGACTGTGCTATAATGTCAACAATTCCCTGCTGATATACCTCACAAAATGACTGGAAATCAGAAAATGGACCAAAATAAAGTAAATGGTAACTCTCTCCTTATCTGGACATATTTTCAAGTTATTAAAAAGCAAAATCTGTTTTTTGTCTTCTTTTATTTCTCTTTCTCCACACTCTTTTTAGCTTTCTTTTCTCATAGGGAGGAAACGGACTTAGTGCAAATACAACTATCCTAAATTAGGCTTGTGAGATACTCATGTGGCTGATATAATTACTGGGCAGCCTGTAGTGCATGGCAAACTTCATTTCTGTGGAGAAAGTCAGGACTGAAGTTAAGAGACGGGGCACAGCCGACCATGCAGTCAACAATATATGTTGCAATTTCTTTTGATGTAGTCTCTTTATGCGGGGTAAGAGACAATATCTTTGAGAAGATGTTTTTTTAACATGGTGGCTTTCCTCACTGCAATGAACTCAGCCTGCAGAATGAGCTGTGAGTGTGTAATTTTAGCAGGACAGGGCTTGTCTGCAGTATTTTATTGTTTCTGGAAGTGGTCACTTGAGCAAGCATACATGTGCTATGAGTAAGTATTGGTTTGCTCTGGCTGCTTCTTAGCAGGTTTTCCTATGAATGAAGGTGTGCCTGGCCCTGGGCAAATTGTGGAACTCCCTCGTGTTGGCAGCAAGAAGGTGTAAAGGGGTTGGGAACTTCACGTGGAGCTCATAGCTCAGTGCACATCTGAGGCTCAGCATCAGGAATCTCATGTTTGCTCTGCACAGGCAAATACTCTTTTGGCCTTACACAACTGCAGGCATGGCTGTAAGGTTTAATCATGCATCTAAAATCAAAGGAAAACACCGCACAGGGAGTGTTCCTTGGAAAAAAGCAGCTTTAGGAGACCAACAACAGGCGCTCTTTACAGGTGGGAGAAAACAAAGCATTCCTGTCTAGGGGTCCCCAGCGATACCAATGAAAGGACCCTGTATCTGGCTAAAATAGGAAAATCCAGGTTGAAAAATATTGTGAAAGGATTTGAGAATTTGATGTATGCTTTTATTGTGATCCAGTGACAATCATTAATAAGAGAAGGAGATCCTTGCATTTCATGTCCTATTCCCTACAGTTTGGGAAATCTAATTCCAAGCCTCTGTTGAATTTTCCCTGTGATCTTGGAAAAGTCTCTTAATTTCTCCATTGCAAATCTCCCACAAACTCAGTAAGGAATTCCAACTCCCCATGTTCTGATTGGAGTTTTATGAGAATAAAGATGTGGACATTTCTGAGGTGCTCAAATACTAAAATAATAAAAAGCTACAGAAGTATATAAAATGAATGGGAATAATTTAGGCTAATTTCTGATTAATTGCTCGTCCAGGGTTTTATTGGATGTGATGTAAATGAGACTGAGGGCCATTGATAGTGATTGATGTTTATCCAACTCTTAACTGTGTTTAAAATACTCACAAGTGTATAAGAGGTACTGCTATTACTCCTCTCTGTGAAAACAGTGGATCAAATTGTGCTCTCAGGTACAGCAGCTCAAGACCATTGCAAATTAAACCGCTGGAAATCAATGGGGTTGCACATTTGTAACTGAGATCAGAATTTGGCTTGGCCTTGTGTGGTGCTCTGTGTGCTAATTCTTGCATCTGAACCTGGAAGAAACGGCTTTTTTATTACAGCAGTGCTTGAAGAGACCCTAGGAAAGTAAGGTGTAAATATTAGAGGCTGCCAACTGCTAGTGGCAGTTTCGGCCTAATAAACTGGAAGTAAATAACTTCGTGATTAGCCGGAATTGGCAGGCCACTTAAACGGAGGGCTGACTGGATACATGATTTTCCCCGTTCACACCTTAATACTATATAACAGCATGGATGGATGCCTGGAAGATATATAAGCCTCAGCAGAACTTGCTCTGAATCTACCTTGACACTTCTATTTGTGAATAATCTCAATGATAATAACAACAACAACAGTAAGTACTTAGCTACAACCTTTCATCCCAAAGAGCCCAGAGCACTTCTAATTTGAAGAGTAAGCAACCAATACACAATGAAATCCAAGTCATTATGGCAAGGGTAGTTTTGCAGTTCAAGGGGTGAACTGGTAAGACAGAGGAAAGTGGGGTTTCTTGCTGCTGCCTGCACCACACAGTCCCTCTATGTACATGGCTAACTTCCTTTCCCCTAGTGTGTGCCTGTAGTGAGGCTTAATCTCAGGCAAACAGTTATGTGGATAAATCAAGCAGTGCAAGAACCTAAATGGGATTATTGTGAATAAACTTCTATGTTCAGAGAAATTGAACCTGTGGAGATCCACTCTAGGAAGAAATATGATCACATAGCAAGGGAACACATGAACTCTTTCAGAGCAGGACATAGACGAAGTCCATGGAAGTTATCAGGAAAATTAGTTGCTATTGATTTAGTGAGCATTAGGTCAGGTTTCTTGCTCCCTGACTGCCATTAAGTTGTATTTCAGGAGACAACAGCGCATTTTGGACTGTAAGAGAAAGTTTGGCACAGTCCCCTCATTTTTGCAATTGCCATGCTCCTGTCTTACTTCTCTCACATACTACATTTTCTGTACTGTAAGTAGCAGGAGAAGATTCTGGTGCAGTTGCCATTTGCTGCCTTTCTGAGTCTTACTTTGAGTTCTAATATGCAGGCTTGCTTTAACATTTTGTTTCTCTACTGGATTACTTTAATTTTTTCTTTACAGTGATAAGCATCCTGTTGCAAGGAGGAATTCCCCTCTCCTATGTAATAAAATGACCAGGCTGGTTTAGCATTGTGTTCCCAAAGAGAAAAGGATATGAAATACTCAAACAGTGCCAGGTTCCCTGACAGAATTAATACTTCACAGTATTGTGTCATTCCTGCAGCCTCTTCTTTTCAGTTACCCGTCCCTCTTAGTCATTTCATTAGTCATTATTTTGGCAAGGGGTGTAGTAATATGGTTTGATTGGAAAGCAGCAGGCTACATTGTCCAGCTTTGTTACTTATAGTGGTCATCATGTTGACATGTAAATTTTTAAGAATTTAGGCTGTTTATGGGTCAGAAAGTGTAGTGCTTCTTGACTCCTCCAGTCTCTGCAGTATAGAATTTTGGTGGTTTAGAAGTGGAGTGAAAATCCTTACAAATGCTACAACTTGCCTGAGATTGTGTGGCATAGCTCATCTTTGAGGTTTCTCCTAATCAGCCCTCACAGGTGTGTATGACCATTTTACAGGCAGGAAGAAAATGAAGGGCTGGGGCACAGACTTGGTTCCAAGCCTCTAGAAATCTGGTCTGGTCACGTTGCTACATGAAAACCAGAAAATGAATGTACAGTAGAAAGTGATTTGCTTTGGGTTTGGATTAGCCCATAATCCAGGTCAGCAGTTATCAAATTGTCTTGCAGAAGATAAGAGTGTTTTGGCCCAAGATAGTCAGAACTGAAATGCATGACAAAAGTACATCTATAATTCCTACTTAGGAGGGCTAAAACTTAGGTGTGGAGATACTGGAGCATTTCTGAACAAATCAAGGGTTTTAACTTTTACTGAAATTGAGAACATGCAAAATAAATTAAAAAGAAAAAAAGAGACCTAAAAGATTTAAATGTAATTAATTTTATTTTGTTGAGATTAAGTACTTAATACCTGGAGCCCACTAGGAAAGCAAACAGGGTTGGCTCTACAGTGTGAGTCTCCGAGTTTTGAAGAAACCAAGAATCCATAATGGCTGCTTTATGTGCGTTTTCTTCATTTCTTCAACGACTTGGGCAAAGTCAGAGCTGTGTGAAGGTAGGTGTGTGCAGTATTTTGCAAGCAGACATGAGCTTGTTCTGCCCATGCTTCAAGCCAACTGGACCCAAGCCAACCTCCAGCGGAAGCTGTACAGCTGTGTGAGCGAGGATGTGGAGCCCCAGCCCTGCTTCTCTGCAGGGCTTGTTAGCTCAAGTTTGGGGTTTTACTAACCACAGCTACCTGTCCTCTGCTTTGGTACTGGCTTGTGCCTGGCCAGGCTGGAGTGCAGGTGGGGCAAGCCTTTGTCAACTTGCCAGATACTGTGTAGACATACCCTTCCTCACCCTAGGTAGCAGTTTCTCAGGCACTTAATTTTTGTTGAAGTCAGCATGAGCACACGTTAGTCACCTTGAATAGTGGTTGCCAAAGGAGGTCCTTTGTGTAACGCATAGATTTAGTAATCCAGGCATTGACTTTGCATTACTAATGTTTGGTCTGCTTTCTCCCAGGCCTTTCCACTCTCTTGGTCACTGTCAACCCCCTCTCCTGGTAGCTGCTCCAGCTCCATAATTGCATCTGACTGCAGTGATATAGTTGTCAGCCCTGAAGAAGTCTCTAGACTTTATTGCCACCCTCCCTCGGGCAATGCAGTTTGCCACCAGCCCTGAGAGGCTGATCTGGAGTCTCTTGAAGCTGCTGAGATCTTGATAGTGCTTTATGGTGATGTTGCCCTTTCTCTTCACCTTGAAGAGGGGAGCGGCGATTTAGCCGGAAGCGAAGTGACTTCAGCAAGCTGGTACTTCTTCCCTATGGAGTATATTAAATGTTCCACCCTAGAGGGTACAAACTATGATTTACCAAGTAAAAAAAAAAGAAGTTAGTGTTTGCTCATATTTCTGAGTTGTCTGAGCTTTGATTGGTCTGTGTAGATCAAGGAACTGTAGAAGTACAATATATTGTCTGTTACTAATTCACTAAAATTCCTTCCTACTTGGCTTCTAGCTTAGGAAACTTGAACTTCATAGTGATATAAAAGCTTGAAATTTCCCAGAAAAAATTTTCTCTTGCTTTTTTCAGGTGTTAGCACTAGTGTTCTGAAGAAACCCCACATGACCTAGGTGTGAAAGTGTGGTCTGTTAAACTCACTAGAAACTTCATGTTGACTTCTGTCAGGTTTCTCATAAGGATTTGCATCCTAAGAATTGAAAATAGCGAATGTTCACTTTGCATCAATTAGTAAAGTGTCAAGTGGTGGTTTTTTAGACTTTGTTTTCAGTTTGTTAGGCAAAACCATGATATTTTTTATCTGATGACTTCTGGGTCAGCGTCAATGCTATTTCAATATTTTTCTCCCAGATCATTTGCAAGTCTGACAAAAAGCGTTGAACATGGATCTCAGGACTACTAGGGAAGGCTCCTGACCACTCAGCAACTCTCTTTCTCTCTCTTGCAGTCCTTCAATGAAACTTCACTGAAACTCACCTCTTAACACAGGGGTCCTGTTAGCTGTTAAAAATCTTTGATAAAAATGTTCTGAGCAGCTCTAGTTCATGGTCTTCAAACTTTTTTTAACTTTAACCACATCGAATCTGTAAGATAGAGTCTGTGGTGTTTTGTAGAAAGA
Source organism: Scytalopus superciliaris (assembly GCA_013400415.1). NCBI lineage: Eukaryota > Metazoa > Chordata > Aves > Passeriformes > Rhinocryptidae > Scytalopus > Scytalopus superciliaris. Next base: position 974,393 of record VXBX01003191.1, on the reverse strand, counting down.
ACTGGGCTTTACGTGTTGATTACATTGCTTGACTGGTACAGTTATCCTTACAGAGCTTTTAAAATGTGATAGACATAAGAAAAGCCTTCCAATTGTCTCTTCCATGTCCTGTCTTTCCCAGCTAGATTACAAATAGAATATGAAAGTCCAGACATGGGTCACTCAGCCCTGGGCTGTTACGGATGCCCTCTTAGATCTGTGAGGAAAGCAGTGGAAACATACCTTGCAGAGTGGATGCACTTCACAGTTGGAGAGATGTAACCTAATTTGTCAGCTATCACAAAACACTCATTTCATTTCCATTGCTACAGTTTTGTCTAGAACTGTTCAAGCCCTGCAGGGTTCAGTTCACAAGGTTGTATGTGAGCTGAACCCTGCTCTCAGGTTGAGGAAGGGTGGGTGGAGAATCAAACCTTTCAAGTTTGCTTAGAGGGATGAATCTGAGAAATTCACACCTTCAGAACTCCTCATCATCTTCCCCTACTCACATGTGCACTGAGCCCTTTTGTACTCTTTATTCAGGACTTTGTAGTGATCCTGGTAATTCTTTCCCTCTGCTTGCATTTCTGGATTTCTTTGCTGAGTCACCCAAAGCACTCTATAGTGCTTTCGTCTCCTCCAGGGCCCTGGGTGCTGCTACTAATTAGCTCTTGCATTGTTATAAAATGCATTCAGGATCTGCCCCATGCTGTATGTTACCTCACGGGTGATTCGATCTTCTCCTGGTAATTCACATGTGGACTCTCCCTCTCTACCCAAATTCATAAGAACTGTGGTTTATATTTTGTAGAATATACCGTAGGGATATAGTTCTGCTCAAGCTACTGAGAACACACATTAATGTAATATTGTGGCTCGTGAAGGTTATTTGCAGCAGGATCCACATGCAAAAAAAACCCCAAACCCAAAATCCAGTAGGCAAAATCATATTAATATTCCACAGCCTTGATGTGGCACATGCAAAGATTCAATAGCATTTTTAATTCACAGTTGTGTCAGTGTCCCCTATCAGTGTCCCCTTTTTAAAGATTCATATTAATTCTCAGCTCTGTTTCAGTGTGTTAGCTGTATTCTGTTCTTGCTTACATCTAGTTGATTGCCAGGAATTAAATTCTTGTAGTGGCAAAACAAATCAAAGATGAGATAATAAAATAACAGGATTTTCTGTATGCTTCTAATTACTTTAATGAGTTTATATATTTTTACTTTGGCTATAGAGGTGTTTTAATGTGGCTCCTCAACTTGGCACAAAGTAACTCCCTTTCTTGCTACTTCCCGTAGGTATCCTAAGAATGCATAATCCAAGCCTGTGGAGTGTTTTACCTGCATGGTCCACCTCACTTTTCTCACAGTGATAGTATTATTTCTCCGTTTAAGTGCAGTACAGAACATGTGGCTTTGAACATGTGGATTTTGGTGAAAGACAGATTCCTTATCCCCTTAATACTAGAAATAGCAATAGCACTGAGCAGTCAAAATATTTCAGTCTCTTGTTCTAACTGTATTTGAGTGTGCCTGTGTTTCATGTTCCGTTATCATTGCAGGAAAGAATCCCCCATCCTTGATAGCTTTTTTTGGTGCTTATTGCAAAGATGAGAGTGAAGAAGTAAGGGGGAGCTCTTCCACAACAAATATCACTGCATGCTCTGGGATCTTTTGGAAAGAAATCTTTTTTATTTTTTAAATTTGTCTTCCAACAGTCCTTATTATTAAGATATTCATTCTTATAAAGGGATGTTAAATAATTAAGCCTGCAGAAGGGGCAACATCAACAAATGCTGGAATATATTTAAATAATGAAGAACATCTTTAATTTGTACATGTAAAATAATTGTGGGCCGGTGGCAGGTTAAGCATTCATATTTATTAAAATTTACTTCCCTCTGCTTTAGAGGAAGAAGGTTGTCATTTCATATACTCTCCTTCAGCCTGAGCCACTTCAAGACTTCCTTCTCTTCAGTCAAAAAGAATCAATTATGTGTTGCAGTTGCTTTCCCCCAAAATACTTTGATTGCCTCATTTTGTTTTAGCTGAGAGCACTCAAGTCATTCCTCTTTATACAGGAGGGAAGAGGGTTATAGAAATTACCCAGTCTGTAACCAAATAACCCGGCCTTTAGTGAGGATTCCTAGTGATTCAGAATATTGACAGCAATCAGGAGTCTCAGGCTGTTGAAACTTCCCCTCTAATTGAACTGGGAAAGGTAAACCAGTTTCAGTGCTCTGCACGCTGTAATTGCAATAATTTAATTTAGCTATTTAACCTGTAATTCAGTGGTATTTATTAAAGAGCATAGGAGAAAATGAGGCCATTAGGAGCCAGAGATGAATACATTGAAATGAAAATGAACACTTCTAACTGCTAGTTGACCTTCGTTTTGTAGCAGTTTTTATTAGGCTGGTCACGGTAATTACTGGGACGTGAATCATGGAGAAAAGTGAATAATTCTGTAATGAACATTTTTATTCATTATCTCACATTTTCAGGAATCAGAAAAGTATCATGTAAAAGTATCTTCAATGTTCTCCTTTTGTTTGTTTCTCGACAAATAATGGTTTGTGGACAATAGTCTGGTGCAAAGCGTCACTCCAGTGTGAGAATTCACGTCAGAGTGAATTGATGGGCCTGCAGTGTTCCACATGCAGCATGTGTGGAGACTGAGCAGTTTGTAAATCAAGCAGGAATCATATTAATAAACATAGAACTTGCTGTTCATCCGTGTTAACACTTCGGAGGGCACATTTTGGGTCAAAAGCTGAGGTATTTAAACTTCCCATTGACTTGGGCTGGACTCTTTGGGCTTGAGTTTTTTCACCCTGGCTCCTGCCAAGGGCTGGTTCATTTGGGAATAGGTCTTTCTGACCATCAGCAAGCTGTTTCAGGGAGCATCTGTGGATGCTTCTGAAAAAAGGTTTTTGTGAGGCAGGGGTGAGGCCTCTCCCAACACCACAGTGCAAGCAGTAGAGCATCCTCCATTCAGCTTCAGCTCATACCAGCATTTCCAGTACCAGCCTAGCACTGGAGCAGCCAAGCTGCCTCCCCAGGATTTGCCTCAGAGGAGAAAGGGTGGATGGAGAGGACGAGTGGGTGGATCTTTGCTCTGCCATGGCTGCTTCAGAACTGTCATCAATCTGGGGAGCAGCGGAGTGGATCAGCACCCTGAAAGGAGGTCCCTGTGGGAGGGAGCCCACACACTGCCTGGCACTGGTGCCCATGAGCCGTGTCACACGACCTGACGGGTGTTCTGCCACCGCAACTCTTCTGGCCATGCTGTTTCATTAAGTCTGCTCCTTTTTTGCAGCAAATTGTTCAGAGTTCAGAGTTAGTGTCTCAGCAAGGAGGAGAACGGGCAGCATTGTGCTGTGATTGATATTCTGTTCTCTTCTCTTGAACACTCTGATAGTTCTTTTCACCACTCATGTTTTCTTACTAGTATTATTAAACAGGTCAGATTCTACAGGTGCCTGACCTCATGCACTTCCATAATTCACAAGATCAGGAGGGGTTTTTATCACGGTTTTGTGGGGGGTCTTTTTGGTTTTATAGTGGTTTTTTCCCTAATAATTTTTAAAACTCTAGTTTTGTAAATTACTGCCCAATACAATGAGATATAAGTTCACAGAGACCAGTGTAGTGAGGAGGATTACTCCCTAAATCCCTGCACCATATCTGCACTATCCATGGCCACAGTAATTCTAGCATGTATGAAGAGAATGAATTTAGTAATTGTAATTTTTTACCATGAAGAGGTTGCTAATAGTTTCAGGTTTGCAGCTCTTCGTGGTGGAGGTGATCTCTGCAAAGCATTCTCCTCTCTACTTAGAAGTGACCAATAAACCTATATTAAGCAGCAGTGATGAAAAACTCCAGCCACACTCTTAATTTCCCAAAGTGTGTGTTTTCTTACTTGAAGCTCTTTGATTTTCAGCGTGACTTTGAAAAGGAACATAGGTTTCATTTAGCTTTAAAGTGTCCCAGTGATGCACATTCCCAAGATAGTTTTCCTAATTTCTTTCACTGTCTTCACTTTAAGGCAAATCTCAGTCTCTCTGGCAAATCTCTCATTGGGACTGACATCGACTGAGGCTTGGTATTCAAATGGCTGAGGTTATTTTGGGTAGGTTTAAGGTGGTAAAAACCAAATGAAATTGTAAGTGGTAAGGTGTGAATACTTTCAACATTCACCTGGGGTCAGAAACTGGACATGATTTAAAACCTGAGATTGGAACCTGAGTGTGCTTATGGAGAAATACCAAGGAGCTGGGCCTGAAGAAAGGAAGGGAATGTTATGTTTTCCAGTTGACTGATTTTGCTGCCATATCCCCTTACCTGCAAGCTATGTCCTGCTGCTCAGCCTAGAATCCCAAACTGGTAAATATGCACCAATTTCATCTATCTGATGCTGATTTAAATTCTTCCTCACCAAGGAGTCTAACCTGAATACTTGCTGAGGATTGGAAAGCACTCACCCCCTTGGAATTTGGCAGTGTGATCTTAGGGTGGTTTGCCAAGTCTTTTATGGGGGGTTTAGTTACCTATGACTAGTTTTCTTTAGAATACTGCCACATTCTTTTGGGCCCCTGTGGCTAAATGGAGATGTACAGATGCATGTCTGACCACCCCCATTCAGTGATCAGACCGAAAACTTAATCTTGGGTTGATCTAATAGAGTTAAGTTTTATTACTAATAGATTTCATCTGTGGTGGTTAGTTAGCAATTATGGATGGATGTGAATGCTGACTCAGTATTGTCAGGATAGTCTAGAAGGCTTAATACAGCCCAGAGTTTAAAAAGAATTAGCAGATTCTGGGATGTATTTCTTTTAAAGACATTTGCCTAGTTTATTCAAATGGTCAGAACTGAATGTTCTTCCTAGAGACATCCTCTTTGGAAGGCAAGAGTTAAAAATCCTTACTGTATATTTTTCTACATCAAAGATGCTGTAGTGGTGAGAGTTACAGATATACCCGTACGAATAATACATTCAACCTATTTCTTTTATATTCAATATATATTTTATACACACACATGTATCCGCATGTATATACGGGCTGGCAATAAACAATTTTACCACTGCATTTTTCTTTGAAAACAAATGCCAGCCAGTGATAATGGTATACTTTCTCTAGCATAGGATCTTTTTAAGCATAGACTTTGCCACTGGGGACTGTACTATGAGATAATTGACCCACGTGAGTTATGTGTCCTGAGTCTAAAGCAAGGGCACACGTGGTGGCATCAAAATCAATTATCTCACAATACATTCCCCAGTGGAAAGGGCTACTGCAGTTAGAATAGATCCATGAAAAAGATTTAGATATTTTAAAATGTTTTCAGTGACTTAATTCTTATAAATGATGTTATTGCATTATGCAAAAAATAGAATAACAGTGGTGGATTGAACTGTGCTAAGTGTACCTACTGATGGACTCTGTACAAACACTCACTAGCTGGGGATGAAATCTCATTGGGGTATCACTGATGGAGTAGCACCAAGGCTGTATTAACTGGGCTGCCTCCATTGCTGCTATGCAGGTAGTCACCTGCCGACTGTCAAGTAGATGCGTCTTCATTTCCTCTGTGGTCGTCATCCTCTTGCGTGTGTCAGAGAGCAGAAATAATGACAGAGCTGCCAAGCTCTGAGGACAAAATTCTACCTCCACCAATCCTTACAAACCCTTGCCAGAATAAAACTATTTGGAGAGAGCAAAGGTATTTAACTCAGGGATGGTGTCTCCAGTCAGAGCCCGATCACCCAAATGATCATAGCTAAATTATCATGTACTGGAACTTTGAAACTCTTCAATTGCTCCGTTGCTTGGTTACAGGATCATTAGTCATCTATTCTGGTAGCAGGGTGAGAGGTGGGGGAACTGGAGGGAAGGGGGGAGAAGATTACATGTGCTGTTGAAAATGCAATGAGCACATTCGATCATATCTAATTCCCATTTATATTACTGTGGACATCCCTACTGCCCAGCTGCCCTCTCAAAGACTCAGAGCTATGGGATTTTTTGATGCATGAATGAAGACTGGGAAGAGGGCCAGCAGGCTGTTCATAGGCTTCTTCATCATTTATTACCTTCTAGTTTTAATTGTTTTCCTGCTTCTCCCGAGATATTTATCTAGGAGGAACTGTACTATGCAATGCAGACACACGAGGTGGCAACTGAACATTGCTTGTTAGCTCAGTGCACTGTACAGTAGATGGATCTTAATAAAATATGGAAGACTATTTACATTAATAGAAGAGGCCCATTTGTAAACCCTTTATTACTGAACTACATAAGTTTGACTCCTGTTTGTCCATTATAGAGGTGTGGGTTATATAATAATCATCACATAACTACACTCTCTGTATCCTTGTAGTAATGAAAATCAGATCTTTCCATATGCCACACCGCTGTATCCTATTGTGTCTGCAGAGATACATTTATCTCTGGTAAAAGACTCTGGTAGATTTACAGTGGGGCAAAGATTTTGTCTGCTTCGTTTCTGACTGGTACTCAGCAGAGGAAAAATAAACAGAAGATCTCAGAAGAGAGCTTGATGATAGGAGGTAAAACAAAGGGGAAGTTGGCAAAGGTGGGAAGGATTATTAGTGAAGAAAGATAGGAATGGAGTGTGTGTTTCACTGAGTGAGATTTGAAGAGAGGAATGCAGATCTCTCATTTCCTGTATCTTCAATGGATCTTCACAGTATTCTTCTGTGGACAGCTTTCAGATGTCACCCTCACTATCATTTGCCTGCTCCCATCAGAGCCTGGTGGCTTTGTCACAGGCATTACCTCCGTGGCAGTTGCCCTTTGTGATTCTCATGCTGCTTATTCAGCCTTCCCCCATCCTGCTGGAACTGTGTGGCCATGGCCACAGCCTTTGCTCCTCACAGAGGTGGCAATGGCTGTGAGGGGGGCAGCACATGGCTGAGGTGTGCAGAGGAGCTTCATCTCTGTTCGGTCAGCCTCCAGCTCCAAAACCTAGCACAAACACATTGGTGTACCCAAGGGAGGGAGAACTGGCAGTGTACAGCTGTGTGGAATATGGCTTCAGTCTTCGCTGGTCGATGCTTTGTGTTCTCAGAGCACCCCACACTGTGCAGGAGATGTGACAAATCGCTCCATATCTCTGAGGAAGGTCAGACCTGTAGTCTGAAGCAGGAGTGACCACTTTGATTTAGGTCTTCTTTGATTTGAAGAATAAAAAGATGCAAGTCCCTTTTCATGCTTTGAGGGCTAGAGAATTAGGGGTGCTTTCATGCCTCTGTCCCATTTTAGTCTTCAGGAAAGCAAGGGTTGTGCGTTACTCCAATTTCATTTTTTCTAACACAGTTTTCAGTTAAGAACAACTCTGTGTGCATTGGGGCTTGGAAGAATTGAAGGCTACTAAATGTAGAGGATCTTTCTAGGTGGAAAACTTTGCTTTAGAAAGAGACATTTTTGAATCTACAATTTTATTATTTCTCCCAACACTTCAATTACCTTTAGTGTTTATCTCACCTCTTGGGGGAGTGGATTTTGTCTTCATGAAAGTTCATGTTATTCACTGAAGCAGTCAGGACTTCTCTGTTTGTCTTATACCTAGAATTCCCTGTTGGTTAATTGGGAGAGCTTTTGTTGACTTTGATAGGTCTGCTGAGCAGAGTCCATGTTGCCAAGTTCAGTAGACAAAGCATATACACCAGATTTATCCATTCCTCATCCATCTTGACAAAGGGATAAATATTGACTCAAGTGTTCAATCTTGTTTCCCTCCCATCCCCCCTCCCAGCAAAACCCAAAGTACATGTTTTATGGATAGAGCCAATTGACCAAGCTTAGATAAAAATACCTTGTGCTTGTACATATGAAATGGCATCAATTAGTCTGAGTAACAGGTCATCTTGTCTGAGACAGCACACATCATTAGGTCTAAAAAAATGAAAATATGTAATTTATAAATATATATCATATGTTTTTCTTAATGAGTTAGGAAAAAACCTTTTACCATCATATATTTTTAATTGTATAATGAATGTTACAGTATATGAATCAGCTTGATTTAAAAATACAAAAGAGTTGAAGTACCCTAATAATAAATCTGTAGGTGTGTGTTGGAAAGGAGATGCAGTTCGCGTGACTGATGAGATATTAACAGTTTTGACCTGATCTCTCAGTGACTGATATTGATAACACTCGTTTCTAGAGTGCACTGAGGCTCCCATACAGCACAGCCTCTGTTGAGGTTGGAGGGGGTGTGTGCAGCTCATGCTGAGTCCGGTGTTTCTAAATGGGGTACTTGGATCAACCCAATTCATTTTTGTGAATCACGGCTGTAAATTTAGAAAGCATAAAATGCCTGTTTCATAATGCTGCCTGACTCTGGCAATGGGACATTATTGTTATGTACTCTGAAGTGCTCCTCCTCATCTGAGATGTCGCCGTCTTGGGGCTTCTTTTAAGGATTTGCTGGCCTCAGAGCTAGGAAGTGTTTTCCTGATAATCAGTGTACACTGTTACTTACCCAATTAAATTGCATTACTTCTTCTCATACCCCAGTGGGATCCCCCAAACAATTCCTTAGCATCCTCACTCTCTGTCCCCTATAAGACACTCCTGGATGATTATCTGGAGTCTCACATCAAACTCCAGCTATAAGTCAGCCTGGTTGCTGTCTACTCTGTGTGTGTTCAGGGCCCTTCTTCCTGCTTTGCATCCCATATCCCTCAGCTGCATTTTTTTGTAAATCTGGCATGCTGTGATGTTTTTGTTAGAAAATGACTTCTCTGTAGAGTTAAGCATCTGTCTGAAATTGATAAAGGCAAAGACTGAAGGTTGTCAATCAATCCCTTTGTCACTCAGCTCTGCCTTCAGGTCTCAGAGGTTGTAGGGTAGAGAAGGCTCTTGGTCATTGCTTGATCCAGGGACATTGACACTGAACTGTGGAAAATACTCTTACTTCACAGTTATGCACGTGGACTGAATTCAGTCCTGATTTTCACTATCCCAGTGTGTTCTTCAAGTCGGAATGTGACCCACAGCAAGACTAAATGGGAAAATTTTTTTTTCATATAACAAAGACATAAGACTGTCTATGATTTTGTGCTCCTTGCTAATTGGAGGGTGCTGTCAAATTGGAAGTAATTCAGAGAAGAACAACAAAAGTGTTTAAAATGTTGACAGGATTGTTTCATACAGAAAGATGAAAAGAACTAAAAATATATGACCAAGTTAAATAAGGAAAAGGTAGAGGAAATATGATTCAAGTGTCAAGGAACATTGGGGGTGATTCAGTAGTGTGACTGTCTCTCCAGGGCCCATTTTCAGAAGGTTTGGAGTGAGGTTTTGAAGCCTGTGAAGCCAAAGGGACTTCAGTACTGGCTTCATGCTAGCATCAGGTGCATTTTCAGAATAAGAGCTACAGCCATGGATAATAGGTAAACTGAACTACGTGTGAAATGAGCATTAGGAAAAGCGTCCAGACCATGACTGATTTTCAGGTTGTAGAGTGTTCTTAAGAGGTGGAAAACTGCCAAGTTTTGGCAAAGTACTTATAAACCCATCTCCTAGCATTTGGTGAATATGTCTCTTTTGTTTGAGGCATTTAAGTCTAGATTGGATGTTAAATTTAGTCTTGAAATAGGACAAGAAGCTATTTAGTTGATAAGAAATCAAGAGCAAACAAACTAAAGGAAGGATGGTTTGGAAAGGAGCTGCCTTGTGCCCAATCCTGAAGTTTTCCATACAGTGTTAGTTAGAATTCAGTCTCCTGTGGAGTCAGCAAGGATTTGGTTATGGTAAGTAATTGTGTAAAAGCAGAGTGTGTGATTTTGCTGTCCATATCTCTAGGGAGTACTTTGCGATGGTCTGTTGCCATGACCCATGCAAGTTAAACTTGACAGTACAAGTGTCCCTGTTGAATAGCCGTGAGTCAGGCAGCAGACCTGAAGCCAATACAGTTTTTTGCTCACACTAAATGGAGGTTCAGAACTCATTGCTGCAGGATGACTCAGGGACTAAAAGTAACAAATGGATCCAGAAAAAGATTAGGCAAAATCAGGAAGATCTGGTGGGTGGTTAATAAAAAGGTTAATCTGGTCTGGATCAAGCCCTGGAACTGAAAGACTCTAAAATGTTGATTGCTAGGAGCTGGGAGGTCTGGATAGAGTCTAGTTGTGAACTTTTTCTATCTTGATTCACAAGCTCTTTCCCTAAGCTTCAGCTGGTGGCCATGATTGAAAACAGGGTCATGTGGGCCTGTGGGAATGAGCCAGGGCACTTATACTCTTGTATGAATAAACCAGTAGTGTCTGGCTCGTGGCATCTCACTGCTTTCACTGTCCAGAAAGAGACCTCGAGGTTCAGCCCAGGATGCTGTAGTTTCTCTCTCCTGTGTGAAGCCAATGCAGCATTTGGGTCTGACCTGAACACCCCCTTCCACTAAAGGGGTCTCCAAACAGATAATCCAGAAAACTTCAGGGTACAGATTGTTTAAACTGATTGCCATCCCAGTTTATCTGACCTATTTTAGCATACCTATATAAATCTGCAGTGAGAAATTTCCTGATACAGCCAGTTTTAAGCTGACAGAAATAGAGGCTACACTGGGGTTTGCACTGGTTAAACTGAGTCCTTTTGATTAAACTGGTGCCAAATTCTGTGTGGACAAATCCTCATATTGTAACAAACCCACACATCCTCCCTTTCCTCTGACAATCATATCAGGCTGGTGAGTCCTATGGACCCAATCTAATAGAAATGGAATTTTTACCATGCAAATCTTATTACCTAAAGTGCCAATGAAACTAATGGGATTTTGGATAGTAAAAAATACTCTGTATGTGATACATAGTTTGGAATATAAATTCATGGGGGCGGGGGGGGGGGGGGGGGAGGAATGTAAGGAAGAGGAGCTGCTATTGCATGTGGTCCTTTGTGACTTTGGAGGACCTGTTCCTCCCAACACTTCTCAGCTCTCACTTGATTTCAGTGGGACCAAAGTGGTGTTTGGCATCTTGCTGAAAACACCGAACCCCTTGCAGATTTTTGGTTTTGAAATTACACAACTAAGTGTCTGTTTGGTTTAGAACTCATATAAGGAAGATGAACAGAGATAAATTATATCACAAACACTCTTCAAGGACAGACATCTAGAAGAATATGTATTTTTCCAAAGGGAGATGTTTTTTGCTGTGAGATTGGCTGAATGCATTAAGAACACAGGGAACATTTGGCAATATTTTGACAATTACTGGATTTTGAAAAAAAAAAGGCTAAATCTAGATAACACTTTCATTTAAGCCCGCTCCCCAATACACACACACATACATATATATATATATATCTATATATATGCTCCTGTCCTCAGACTTCCAACCTGGATGACAGCTCTCAGCCTGAGGACACTGTCAACAGATAGATCCAAAGTTGATAACTGAAGTGTTGCAAACACTACAACCTATAGAACTGTTTCCTATAGTTCCTAATTGTTGTGATAATGCAGCACCTCTTGTGAAGGGGTTCAATGCCCTTTGTCATTGCTTGGACAGAATTCCTACTGTTTTTTCTGCGTGCTTAGTTTATGTGTACATTCAGGCCATAAATGTTTTGAAGTAAAATCTTTGTAATAAACTACAGAGTTGTGCTATTTTGATGGTGATGCTGCTTACTCGGTGTTGCTGTTTAATCCCAGTTGGCAGCTAAGCACCACACAGCCGCTTCCTCACTTGCCTCCAGTGAGATGGGAGAGAGAATTGGAAGGGTAAAAGTAAGAAAACTTCTGGATTGAGATATGAACAGTTTTAATAATTGCAATGAAATAAAATAATAATGAAAAACTGTAATCAAAAGGAGAATTACAAAACCAGAGAGAAGTAAAACTGAAGAAAAACAAGTGATGCAAATGAAAAACCGTTGTTTACCATAAATTGAATGATGTCCAGACTGCTTCTGAGCAGCAGCCCCCCAGCCAGCTTTCCCCCATAGTTTATAAACTGAGCATGAAGCCATATGGTATGGTACATCCCTTTGGTCAGTTGGGGTCAGCTGTCCTGGCTGTTTCCTTTTGCAGCTTTTTGTGCACAACCAGCCCCCTGGCTGCCAGGGCAGCAAGGAAGATGAAAAGGAAGGGTAAGCACTGCTCAGCAATAATTAAAAAATCAGGGTGTTATCCACGTTATTCTCATTCTCATTCTAAATCCAAAACAGCTCAGTACCAGCCACTAGGAAGAAAATTAACTCTATCCAAGCTGAAACGGGGACACTTGGTTTCCTGTCACTTTGGAAGCAAAAATGCAATAAACGATATCTTTAGTTTTGTCTTTATTTTAATGAAACAAACAGAAAAGGCACTTCAGAAAAGTGGAGCAAAGAGGAGGAGGTCAGATATAAACAACTGCAATGTGATGTAGGTTTTTGTGGCGTTAATAGTTATTATTCCCAAAGAAAATAATGTCCTTTTTTATTTGCTTTTAACATTTCGCCCTTGGCATCTGTTCCCTCCATTGTGGACTAACCTAGACTCTGTTCTCTGACGATGGGTTAAAGCGAGCACTTACTGAAAAGCATTCTCTACTTAATTACTTTTCCTTCTTCTGGAAGCTATTTTTTTATAGTCACATGTTAATTGTGTATTAGTAGGCCTTTCTGATTAGTTGAAAACATAATGAAACCTTTGTAAACAACAGGGAGAAAAAGGGGGAAAGAGGGAGGGAGGGAGCAGGAACGGGGGAGAAAGGGACAGGGAGAAAGAGGTGTGAAGTGGGGGCTGGATCGGTGGGGGGGAGGTTGGCCAGTTTTGAAAGGCAGAAATTATGCAAGTGGAAATTTCTGGTTTTTTTGAATGACAACTTCCCTCGCCCAAATTAATCAACTTACTTAACGAGAAATGAGATGCATGGAGATGCAAATTGCTGTTGATCTCCAAAAGCAGGGTGGCAAAGGCAGCAAGTTGGAATGGCATGGAGGGGGGCTGAGCCGCAGCTGTCCACTAACAAGTCAGTCCTATTTGTAAAGGGCACGGAGCTGAATAACGGTTTTGTTATTGGCTTTCTCTCTTTCTGAGCCGTAGGTAGAAATGCTGCATTTGTTTCCTGGTACTATTTCAGTGAGATAGATATCCTCCTTTTTCAACTCTACTGCCCGTTTGACTTTCACAGTGGAGCCCTGTGTTCTGCATGCATCCCAGCCTTCCTGTCATGGGGCAAAAAACTGGGATGCACAAGGGACACAGGCTCAGTACAGGGTCTCAAACATGCAAGGTAATACCAGGAATTATTAAGTTATCTGGAAACCCATCAGAAGGGCAGGGGAAAAAAAAAAAAAAAAAAAAAAAAAGGCATGTAAAGAGTACTTAGGACCCAGCTTAGAGCCCAGCCTCTGTAGAACAGATTCAGTGAATCAGCTGAATCAGGCCCCCTTCTCAAAGATGTTTTTTCTTTCCCTAGAAAGCTGCTCCTTAAACGCAACTCACATTGGTTGTTTTTAAAAGGACTATCCTCTGTTTGCAGTGCTGGATTTTGAACGGGCAGAGCCTCCCCCTCTCTGGTCCTCCGCCCCCACCTCCTTCTGTTGCTGCTTTAAAGAGCTGTGCTTATAGGGATTTTGCAGCTCTCCGTGTGTTATTAGAAAACGTGTGGCTGGGACGGTTAAAATGGGAGTGCTACTGTATGCAAGAGCAATGTTCACTGTAAGCAATCCAAGGAAATCCTGCCAAGGCAGTATATGAACAGCAGCCAAACAAAACACAGGCGCCTTTCCAGTGAAAACCAGCACACTTCTGCAAATAGAGGAAAAATTGACTTTCTGATTTGGAGTGTTTCTACAACTAAGAAGAATTACTACAGTGATTGTTCTAAAAATATTTTTCGGCAGCACATTCTCCAAGGGGTTGGGATGCTTAGCATTGTTTAATTATGCTTCTCTTAGGTGATCAATCTGGATTGTACAGAAATAAAATAGGAAGTTTTTAGGATCTTCTTTTTACCCAACATTGGCATTATTTTTCTGCAGTGTTATAGTGGCATAAAACACCACCTATTTAAGGAGCAAAAATGGTATTTTTATCTTTGCACTTCAGGAAGTATGACTGGAGATTCATCTTTCTCAACTTCATAGTCATAGACTGCAGTTTAACTGCTTAATCTAGAGCAATCCCCAAGATCTCTACCGCTGTAACTGATGGGTTTTATTTTTCATCTGAAGTATTTTATACCTTCCTCCTTCCCTTGTTGCACCCTCGCAGCTCCCCCATCCTGCTCCCATTTAGGCTTTTAAAGCTTCTGCTCATTTTGCTTCTTTGTTCACCCAGTCTTGGATTTTCCTTTAGAGGACTTTTGAGTCCTGTAGGAACCCTTTAGTGTAGATGTGTCTGCCGACATTGTGGCATTCAAAAAATTTCCATAATGATGGAAATTGAATGGGATTCCACAGATTTGTGTATTGTCAAGTATAAATATGTTATTAAAAATTGTTTTGCTAGTCTCAGCTACAATTTTTTTCCCAAAGAATTCGTAATAATGGAGTTTAAGAATGCAGTGAGCTTATCTAAAGTGAGCTAGAGAAATAAGATAGATCTTGGGAGAATTGCTATTATGCTTTTTTTATTTCCAAAAACCAACATAATATCAGCAGAAGGAAAAGCAACAGAATTGTCAAGGATTAATTTCAGTCTGTGTATTTCTTCTATTTCAACTGTTTTTCTTTTTAACTAAAGATACAAAAGATACTTTAGTAGCTGTATCTCCATTTATTCCTCTAAAATATTTACAGCTGAGTTCTTTAGGCTTCTAGCTGCTGTGAACTCAGTTATCTTCTTTTAACTACAGCACCACAAACCAGATTTATCCCTACACTGAAGACAGTGTCTTGAGACTAACAAATCCTAATGTGGAATAAGACCCACATCCAGAGCCCATTGAAGCTAGTGGAAAGATTCATATTGACTTTGGTGGGCTTTGCATTGCAATATTAAACATTCATTTACTTTTTTTT
>VXBX01003191.1:944559-959388 GCA_013400415.1 Scytalopus superciliaris | reverse complement strand
TTTTTTTTTTTTTAAATTTAGCTACTCATTTTCAGAGTGAGAGACTGCACTTTAAACAAATCTTAAAGTTGCCCTAATTTACGAAATTGACTTGTACTGTATTTACCATTCAGGCAAAACTTCCAGTAGGGTGAAATTGCTCTATATCCTTCCCCCATGATAAGATCATATTTTTGAAAGTCTAGTTTGAGTAGCTAGGGATGGACGTCTGCCCTGTACTCAGCCCCCTTTCTCCTTTATGCATAGTGCTGTATTCATAGTCAGTCTAACAGAGACCAAATCACGTATTTATACATATATAAACACACACATGTACATTTATATAAAAATAAAATATAAAAATAAAAGCTTGAAAATGTCTTCCTTGACTGTGAAGGATATCATCCTCTGTGTTCAAATTAGGACATAGAAGTTCTGGCATATGTTGTGTCAAGGCACAGCAGTGCAGTTCTGTATCTTTAAATGTTGATGCATAACAGTGAAACCAGGTGAGATCTGGCCCCAGGTGCTGGCTGATGCATGCATTGTTGAACAATTTTTAAAGGATGCAGATTGGGTGGTTGGAGGAGGGAAAAGGACGTTTTTCTTTTTTTCTAAATGGATCCTTTTTTTTTTTTTTTTTTTTTTTTTTGTGAAATATGTTTTTGGGTTTAATGAAATGATTAAAAAAATTATCTACTTAAGCTTCATACATTCCTCTAACAACAGCTCTGTATAGAGGCCTGACCTGGCTTCCCCTGATGAGCAGTACTAGTTGTCATGGAGGCCCAGTTATGCCAAACTGGGGGAAAATTTTGTTGAGACCATGAAACTCATTTCATTGATGGTTGTACATAAATGCTGAATTAAGGATCCTACACAGAATTACTCTGAAGGGAAAGCTTGAATGCTGAAGAGGTCCTCCAAGGACTGCTTCTGCTTTCCCTGTCTTCAAGAGCCTACATGGCTTGAAAAACAGCTCCAAAGCAAAGTCATTCTTTTCAATGTAAATCCAGTTTTGAATCATTTTACCTTCAGGTCCATAAGTTCAAATTCTGTGGCCACAGAGATAAGGCATCAAGACAAATTGCAGACAATTTTGGTAGTGGTCCATACTGAAGGTGTGTGGCTTCTAAACCTAATTAGAGGTGTAGTTTGTTGCAGGCAAAAATTATTGATACACAAGGAAGGTTTTATTCAGAGACATCTGTAGGTTGGCAGCTGTGCCAGCCATGTCTGTTCCTCTAAGTAACGGAAGCCACACAGCCGGGAATAGCAACGTTCTGGTGACAAGTGTTGAGAATATTGGTTGAATTGCACGATGAAAATATTTTCATTATTTTTATTATTACTGTTCTGCAAGCGGATTTGAGATACGTGCCTGCCTATGTCTGCATGCGTGAATGGATGAGCTGGAAAGGGAGGGCTGTTATTTTTATTTTTTTCAATCACACCTCCTTAGCATTTTGTACATATCAGCATTCTAGCCGAGCGATTTGCTAATTGCACTGGAAGACCCACTTTAAATTCAGGAATACTGAAACTTTGAAACTGTAACATTTTGACTGGCGAGAATGACCAGTCTTCTTTTCTCTTTCGCAGTGAGCTAGTTGAAGGAAGCTGGCATTGTCGCAGAGTGAAAGCTCTGCAGAAGTGCCGCAGGTTTTTCATATGGAAATGTGAAATAATGGGGTGATTAAATAGAGCTGTATATTAAAGTACATCTGACATTAGAATTAGCATAATGTGCTCTAGCCCTAGGCTGAGTACTTTATTTGCCATCTGCGTCGGACCAAAATCCCCTGGGGAAGCGCTAAAATATTCTGAATAAACTCAGCCCGAGTTCTTATTGAGAGTAAAATACCATTTGTGGCACGTCGTATTGATTCGTCTTAATTGCGGTGCAGAAAAGAACATTCAGTTGCTGATGACTTTTGTACTCTGTGACAAGTCGGCTGGAGTTATTCTAACACTGCAGTTGGTTAACCTGAACAGACTGTCGTGCTCAGAGAAGGAGAAAACCTTATCTTCAGTAGCATAAACTATAGTATCATCTCCCGGCTTTGCTACTTTCTATCTGGATGCAGCATCTTTTTCTTTTTCTCTATTTTTTTTTTTTTTAAATTCCCTGAGAACAGCAGCCAATGATCTGAAGAGAAAAAGGAGCTTCATTGAATCAGTCCAAGAAAATTCACATTCTTACCTACTTACTCTCCCCAATCTCCCTCCCCACACTTCCACCCCCATATCGTCTTAAAAAAAAATCCAGAAACATCTGACCAGCTTTCATCTAAGGGAGTGAAAATCAGTGGAACTTGTCCTTGAGGATCCATCTCCGGAACCATTAGTTCAAGAGATTTATTATGTATATTCTGTAAAAAGCTGTGGCTTCTCCTGTGCATAAGCCCACAGTCTTACTCAGTTGTAATGGTTTGATTTTTGTCAACTCTCCTCTCAAATAGGTTGCTGAATACCTTTGAAAAAGTGCTTATAACATGCATAAAAGATAAATATTTCATCTGAAGGAAAATACTTTGATGCTCTATGCAATTCTGTAACATTCATAAGGTCCAGTTTTTACCCTATAATTGCCTATCATTATACACAATTTACATATTCAAACATTCTCTACAAACCTTAGTCTAGCATGTTTTTATTACAAATTCAGATCAAGGGAATAACCTTTAACTTCAGAGACAAATGAGACAAATTTACAAGTGCATGTCTGCTGTTTTCTTGTGTTTTATAAATCCCTGCAGACCTGAACACTTTTGCTATAACGCCACTCAGAACAATATACATATATTACTACTTGTTTGTAGTGCTTCGGTAATGAGTCCCCTTTGTATTAGATAACCTATATAATTCAGCATCTAGGCCCTCCATAACGTCAATTATCTCCTCATAGCTAAATGTACATTCCATTAAAACAAGATTTATAGCCTTTACAATACTTCTTCGGCTTGAACATGGAGATTTTGTGGATTTAAAGAAGCAGAGATGGGAGTTAGCATTTGTTAAAGAAGCAATGAATTAAAACAAAAATGCTATTTCATTTACTAAATATGAATAGGCACCTAATACCCTTAAGAAATACTTGCAGTAAAACAAACTGAAGTACTCCTGAGGAAAAAAAAGAGAGGAAAATTTGTTTTCACCCTTTGGCTTCTTTTATTGTTTCCTAATTTACTCTTTATTTTTCCATTATATGACATGGACAATTTCCTTTAGGTATCTTTTTTTTTAGTTCCTATTCAGATTACTGAGAATTCTTGATTGTAAGATGGCACCTTAGAAAAGTCTGTGGGAAAAAAGAATATTCCAGCACTTGCCAGTTTTCAAACAAAGCTGGTTACAGGAAACCAATTTAAAGGGAAGCTGCTGGCATATTTCATATGTTGTAGAAAAGACTGACATTATTTCAAATGCATTTGAATACCTTATGCAAAGAAAAGGCCTAAAAGTGTCCTTGAGCAGTACAAGGGTTTTTCATGAGTGCTGTAAATGGGATCCTATATATTAAACCACTGGCCATGGGTAGCCCTATGGTCTTTTAATCTCACAAAGGAGTTTGTTGCCCCCCTATATTGCATTCCCCATTTTCACTGATAGTTTTCACTATTTTATACAGCAGGTTTGTAAAGCATCTTTTCAGTCTGCTAGCTGATGCCTTAGGTTCAGAGAAACTATTCAAAAGACATAAAGCTGTTTAGATGCTAAAGGTGGAGTCAGTTGAAACTGTTGTATCACAGAGGGCTAATTTAAAAGTTAACTCATTCACTATTGATCTTTTAATATTGATTTTCCTGTTTGCTCCTTACTTTTCACACTTCTTCCTTTCTCTGCTTTATAAATTGCCTTTGTATTTTAGATTTAACACCAATTAGGAGAAGGTGTTCAGAGATGACAAACATGTTTTTTTTCTTCCATTTAAATAGTGATTCTGGGTCAAATTCCCTGTGTCATGAGTTCCAACTTTTGCTATGCATTTTTCCTTCCATTTCTAAGGAAATGCACTAAGAAAAAGCATTCTTATACTTCTCTAGGCTGAACATTAACTTCCAGGAAGCCAGAAGCTCTTTTAAGGAATGAGAAGTTGGACATCCAGAAGGAAGTTGCACAAAATGCCTATTGACATTTTATACCTAAAAATATAATGTTGCCATTTTGTAATGCACTAGAAATTAAACTGAGCTGTGCATTTGGCTCATTTATGTGAATCTGGCAGTACAGATCTGAGGTATGATTAAGTCTCACGGAAAATGAGACCATTGAACACAAGCTGCATCTTCAGCCAAAGGTCGCCCCTGTCCATTAAGAAGCAGGAAGCATCTGTTTGTGTTATGCATGGCTATAGTCTGCCTGCAGCCTCCTTCTTTTTTGTAACTATGAATGCCAGAGGACATATATGCTTCTGGGGAAAGATTAATGAAAAAAGAACAAATCACAACTTGGTATATTCATGTAAGTCTAGCTAAGATCCTTGTTAGTGACAATCTCTTATAGTTTATCTGGAAAAAATCAAAGTCTTTATTGGTGATTATCACAACTACTTTGAATTCATAGCAGAGTAATTCAAATCAGAGTTTGGTGAGGTGTATCATGTTTGATATCTCTAAGACTTCCAAGGATTTATGCTCTTTGTTCTTGGAATTCTGAAAGGATTGATTGTAGACAGACAGCATGACAATCTGACTTCTCAGCTATGTGATTGTAAATTATCTGTTTGATTTTTCATTCATTTAATAAAATAGTTCATTTGACAAAATAGGTATTTATTATTCCAAGAATGATAAACAGATGATTTGCAGTTTTGCCTAATAGAAAAGGAATGCTGCTGAACTGGCTTCAGAAAATAAAATAGTCTCCCAAAAGTGGAGCAGCACTTAATCCACCAAAACTAGAGATGACAGTTGATTTTAGCACAGAAAGAATTAGTATGATATTGCTAATAGTAGTGTAATATTAATGTATTTTAATACTGATGTCTACCAGTGCTACTTTAGATATTTTCCAACAGGTAGAAAATGCTCTCAAGAATGTTTGCATCACTAATCAAAATCAGTGCTGGGAGTGAGAGGTCTTGTGGGTTGTGTAGGTTCTCTTGGCATAAAGCTTCTTGCATAATATCTGTAGAGAACTAGCAGTCTCACTAGTCAAGGTAGAAACAGGACGGGAAAAGCTGTAAAACATACAGGCAATGTGTGGGAGAAGAATATTGCATGAAGTCATGATTTTTCTTCTGTTTGAAGATGGCACTGGAGGAGATAGGATATCAAGAGGCAAGGTGGGAAAAGAGAACAGGGTCTTGTATGGGAAGAAACAGGATTCTGTTACTGACAAGTAACATCTCTAGGTCACTTCTTTCTTCAGACGTCCTTATTTTTCCATCCACCTCTTAAAAATATTTCATGTTTGTTTCCCAGTCACATTCTTTCCTTTCACTGACCTCTTCCTGAGATTCCCCATTTCCAGATGATGACAGGCTGTGTGGCCCCTCATGCTTGGGCTTTTACACCTAAACCTTCATCTCTTCTTCACTGAGATGCCCTTCAGGTTGACTGAGCTTTATAAGAGATAGTGGCTGTTTATCTGACTGTGGAATTGGAGGTGTGTAGGTTGTGAGACTGCAGGCAACTTGCTAAGTCATAAAACACCAAGAGTTGAGCTCTTGATGATAAGCCCCCATCACCCCTAGCAGGATGTGCTGCAAGACTCTCTCGAGCCCTTTAGATGAGACAGTGTGGTGATTGATGCACTGTGTTAGCTCTGAGGATGGATAGAGGAGTTGTGCTTGTTTTTAATCTTCAGCACTTGTTGCCATCAAAATGAAATTAAGATGAAGAGAGTGTAAAGAGATACAGTTCTTTTGGGTTTGGTGCTTAAAACTATTGACTGGTATTGGACTGGCAGTGGTGATCCACACCTAGACTTGGACCCTACTTCACATTTCTGTCTTTGTTATTGAGACTGTCAGTCCTTCTGAAGTGGAGGTAGCAGCACTTACAAACAGCCCAGACTGTTCAGAAAGCGTAAAACTCTTGATATTGTGTGTGCTCATCACATTTTTATTGTATTATAAACATATGTAAATAAATGTTCTTGCTAACTTGGGTAATTTAAAGTGATAATATGACTTATAAAACCTCTTCAGCAGAAATACCCATATTAAAGATGTTTTTGCATACCCAATAAAGGATCAGCTATGAACCAATTTAGTGCATACAGCAGATCCACTCTGCAGACACCTGAAAAGCATTTGGCCCTTGTCTGGGTGATCTGTCAAACCATGTGTAGCAATATATTTTTTTCACTATGCAACACTAAATCTTTCCAGTATTTAATGCCCTTCTCTTTAATGTCAGCCGGTCTTATAAGGAGACTTGTTAAACTCACGTTCTCAATTATGGCATTTTAATTTAATAATAATTCAATTAAAGGTGTGTTTTTTATGGAGTATCCATGCTACCTTTATTGGTATTATTAGAGTAACCATCATAATAACAAGGACTAATTATTTAAATATTCATTAAAAATCAAGTGGTGAAGAGGAGAATAATATTGGTGGAAAGATTGTAGGAACCTGATACGTGTCTGCTCCTGAGTGCTACAATAAAAGGTGTCCTTTCTTTAAAGCTTCCAAGTTTCTACTTTTTCTGAACTTCTAAAGGTGCAGTAAACCAGCATTAAAATTCCTTAACTTTTTTATTGCTACTGTTGTAACTTTGTAAAAGGGAACCAGAAATATTATCTGGAAAGTAGCTAGAGGTGAAGAACGGCAGTGGTTATGTGGACCTGACTGCAAGTCTTCACCGCAGTCCTGGCAGGGATTATGGGTGGGTGATTAGAAAGAGGGGGAGTTCATTCTCTGTTACAGCTAATGGAATTATTCAGGCATGCTGAGGGGAGGATTCATAAGGCACTGGATGTCACTGTAGCTCAGCAGAAAATAATGAATTCTCAACAGTTCTTATCTCACGCTGATTATTGTTTGATGGTATCCAGAATAACTGAGGATATTTTGAGGGAAATTTTTATCTCCAGGGCAAAGGCGCTCAGGATTCAGGGTATATAGAAAGCCATGTACCAACTGGGCAAGGAAGATCTGCATATCACTAAATGATACAAGTCAGACTGCAGAGGACAGATAAGTCAGGGATTCAAGCTGCCTGGTGCAGTAGGGTGGATGTCTGCAGACCCAGGCTACTCTTGTTCTGGGCGGGCAAACTCACCTGTTTTTTATCACTGCCCCCTGTAAGGCCAGAATTTGGGAGCCAGGATCTGAATTTAGCTTTGTTTTGTGCTGTTCATAAAACAGAAAAAAGCTCATTATTGCTCTGACATTTTGAATGGAACATAATCTGTCATGCAGTAATGGAGGGAACACATTTTAATATTTCTGGAAAGACCATCTTTTGTCATAACATGCAGAAAAGGCAAGAGCGTTCAATAAGTTCATAGTTTATAATTACCTGCTCTGGGAGAAGATACTAGAGAGACTTTTAATCTCCCAGATAAAAGTATAGCAAGATCTAATGGTTGGGACTTGAACTCAGCAATTTGAATTGGAAAGAAGAGAGGGTTTTTTTTTAAATACTAGAAGTCAACCATGGCCACAGACTACTCCGATACAAACTGAATTCTCTCTCACTGGATATTTTCAAATCAAAATGGGAGAAGGGGGTGCTAAAAGACATGAAGCAGTTAAACTGCAAATCCCTGGATTGGATGATACCTGTATGTGAGGTACAGCCTAATTTGTTTCCTGTGCTTTGCATATACGTGTAGGTAGGACACTATATCACGATCTTAAATTGCAGGAAGAAAGATTTAGATTAGGTACTTGGGGAATCTTCATGATGGTAAAGGAGAGAAGGAATGAGGTAGACTTTGGAAAGGTTGTAGAATCTCCATTTGATGGCCTTTGAAGTGGGATAATGGAGCATCTGTCATAGATATGAATAGATACATAGATATGGGCATGTAGTGACAGGAAAAGGGGGACTGGGTTCAGGTTAAAAGAGAGTAAGTTTAGATTACGTATTAGGAAAAAATTCTTTGCTGTGAGGGTAATGAGGCACTGGAACAGGTTACCCAGAGAAGTTGTGGATGCCTCATCCATGGAAATGTTCAAGGCCAGGCTGGATGGAGCTCTGAGCAACCTGGTCTAGTGGAACCTGTCCCTGCTCATGGCAGGGAGGTTGGAACTTTAAAGTCCAGTCCAACCCAAGCCATTCTGTGATTCTATGATCCTTTGGGCCAGGAACTGGACAAGGGCAAACCTTAAGGTTTATCCCAGTCCTTTCATTCTTTAATTTCACAATCCTTCCTAGCCTTCAGATCAGTATTTCTAAACCTATACACCTGTGTCTTAGTAGGATGCAGCCCTACAAACCTCTCTCTCATGTCTGAATGTGGCAGTATTTGTTTGGCTTTACTGCAACCATGAAGCTACAATTGATTGCTCCGGAGTTGTGACCTGGATGTCTCATGTCTGTATGGTAGACAAACAAAATCCACCAACTACTGTAAAGATAAAGAATTATACTTGAGCTATCAGCCCCAAAATTCATGCCTAGTTACAGACTATAGATTTGAAACTATGTGCAATTCATCGAATAGAATTAATGAAGTATTGGCTTGTGTTTAAGCACATGAATAATTTCATCACTATCCAACAGAGCACTTCAGCCTATGCTTAAGTTTCACTGATGTTGATTACTCACATGCTCAAAGTCAAGCACATGCTAAAGTGATAAAGATTGCATATGGCAAAGACTATATAGCTGGTTGTCATAAAGTGGGTATTTAGACAGACTGCAGTGCAGGTGGCAAGGGATTAAGATAGCCATATATCAAAAGTAGCCTTATAACAAAGAGTTTTATAGTGTAGGTGCACTGCATTATTAAATATAAGTATCATTCTTGAGCAATACGTGGCTGTTTCTGAGAATGTTTAAAATATTTAGCAAGTTTTTGAATATAAAAACGTTTGGAGTAGGTCTTCAAAGACTTTTTGACATTGTTCTGTTCTTAAAAGTGAGCATCTACACTCCTCAGGGCAACTTTTATGCAAGATAACCATGAAGTGATAGTATGGAAATTAACATTTTTTTTTTTTTTTTTAAACAGGTAAGTCTGGGGAGAGTCTTTCAGAGGGTTGTGAAAGTTAAAAACCCCCGAAGTATCTATACATGCAGTCATGTACACAGGAACATTCATGAAGCAATCAGAGACTGGTAGCCAGGTAGCCTGCAGTCAAATCTGCTGTCGTTTTGGGGTCTCCTGAAGAGGAGTGTTAAGGAGCAGAAAAGCTAAACAAAACAAAAAGGAAGAGAAGGCTTATGAGTGCTAGCTTGTAAATCTTAGATCACTAATAGCACTAATTTGCTGTTCAAAAGAAAACCAAAAGGGAGGGGATTTACTTTCCTCTCTTGAATTTCATGGAGGTGAAATTTTGGGGAACAAAACAAACCAAAACATCTTAATTCCATGCAACATGTAATACAAGCATCTAGCCAGCTGCCATTTTGAGGGTAATTTTTTTAATCAGCCATTTCAGTTTTAGATTGGCCTTGATGATCAGCCTGCTCAGGAATTTTTCTTCTTGCGTATGTGCCTTTTCTGAAGTAAACGTGTTGCTGTTGTTGTTGTCGTCTAATATGCAGCTGCTTTCTTCCTCCTGTCAGTTCTTGAGCTAAGCAAAGAGAATTCATGCACACACACAGACACTCACACACTTTATTTTTTTAAAGAAAAAAAACCCCACAACAAAAAAGAATGCATGCTGTGACTTTAAAAATGAAAGAATCGAACAGCTGTGGGTAATAAATCGATTAATTAGAGTGGATAAAGTGAAGGTGAAGGGTGCAGAGCACTCTTTAATTTGAAGATATATGACCTTGTAAGATGCTGCACTTCATTTGCCATTAGATCACACTTCGGAAGGGGCTTTATTAAAACCTATTCTAGGGTGAGCTGAGGTAAAACATATTGTTTAAAAAAGCTTTTGACAGAGTATGTTATATACTTTAGTCTGCTTCAGTGGTTTCTGTCACTTTTTATACTACACATGTTGCTGTGCAAGAAAAGTTAAAGGTCTAGACATTTTCATCATATTTCTGTAAGAAACAGAAATTTAAATATTTGAAGTAATAATGAGAGCATTTGCTGTTGCTTTGGCTGCAAAGCTGACATAAAACTTCCTAACTGCCTCAGTGCTGAGTAGATTTTTAAGGGATAATGTATCAGTTCCTTTCCATGTTTGTATGTGGCTTTCATTAATGTCAATTGCAGTTATAGGCACTTTTTCCAAGCCAGTGTAGTTCCCAAACTTGTGGGTTTTTTTCCATCAGTGATTGTTAGAGATTAATCAAAGCAACTGCGTCTGTTCTGCACAGAGAGAGTGTGCAGGGTCGGGGCACAGGGGCCATGTCAGCCAGGCACAAATGCCTGCTGTATTGTATACATTTTTTCTTGGCTGTGAAGGGTCAGCTTTCCCTGAAATCGTGGTTTGAAGCTGCTACCGACAGCAATAGCACCACTAAATCAATAGGAGCATGAGGAGTTGCACCACATTTATCACCTATCTTTGTAAATAAGTCTCAATCTGATACATGCTTTTGCCTTTATACTGCTGTGGATGTATATTGGGTGATAAGATTAGATAAACTGACAGGCTGATAGGTAGGCAGATAATCTTCTAGCCTCCTTGTCTAAGGTTTTGTAGTTTTATTAGCAGCAGCCGTTCCCACAACAGCCAGAAGAGGGGAATTCAGTCAGCAGCAATCCCGCTTCTCCTGATGTGCCCGAGTTTAATTTTTTTTTTTTTGGTCTGCTATGAGTCATTCCTCTTTACAAGGTAGTTTTGATAATACAGTTCTGTTCACCTTATAAACTCTTTTATTTTCAAGCTCATGCAACAGGCTTTAGTGAATGGCAGCCTCCCTGTCTAGAAAGGGTCTATGTAGTTCAGCTTTGGGTGTGAGGTCCTGCAGAGAAGCTGGATTAGGTGTTGCTCGGATCCTTGTGCAGGCTCAGGTCCTTGTACCATCATGAGTGAGGGAGAGAGCTTGGTTCAGGTATTGAACTTTCAGGAAATTTAGTGCCTTTAGGCGCAGTGGGGCCATTGCTAGCCAAAATACCTGCTAATAAACAAACAAACATACAAGAAATTTATTTTAGATTTACCAAAATAGGCAATTATTTTTTCAGGAAACCTCCCCCTTATTTAATAACAAACAACAAAACAAATCCTGGACCATGATTTTCAAGTTGACACATATTTATGAATTTATCAGTCTTGCAGAGACATTGAAAAAAGGAAGGGGGTGGGAGGAAAGTGCTTTTTGAAGATAGCACATAGTTTATATTGTGCCCAGGACTGGAATTTTCTAGCTAGCAAAATTATGACTGTGGTGCAGACTTGTCCACACCTGTCCTTTATGTAAAGCTGAATCAAGGTTAAAGGAATGCTTTCCACCTTTATGCAGTCATTCAAAGAGGCTAGAAAAGCAAACAGAACAATGTATTTGGCTCTGGTGAGTGTTTCTGCATTGGAGGGCAGGCTCAGGCTCAGAAATTCTTGGGACCCAGTTCAAGCACGGCCTGACATTTGTTACTGTTAATTGCAACTGTGCTGTCGGCTTTGATTACCGGATGTTTCATTTGAGTGGCTTCTTGGTGTTTTGGCAAAAAGAACGTCAGAGTGGTTTATGCAGGGGTATGTTTTCCAAGCTCCTGTTGACTTGAATAGGACTTGTGTGGCTAAATACCTACATAGTATTTTAAAAATGGAAGTGCTGGCATGACTGAAGCATGTATAAATTAAATTCAGCAAGATCTCAGGGACTGCTGCATGAAGTATATAAAATGAAAGAATGAAAATGACACTGAAGCTCCTTGCAGGTGCCTTGTAAAACCTACCACACTGCATTTTCTTGGGTTTTCGTCCGTAGTCATAAATCCCTTGAAACAAATTCCTTCTTGTGGAATAAACACATGAAAGGATTTGGATTGTTACACGTCATAAAGGAAGGTTTTATTTGCAAGTTAGAGGATGTAAACGTATATAGAACAAATGCGTATGTGTGATATTTGTCATACATGTTAAGTGAATAAGTGTGGTGAGTAAATGTGCTGTTCAACAATTTATATCAGTCAATACGTTGCAATTAAATCCTTCTTTCAGAAATGCCAAGAAGGAAATGTGTTAGCAAAATAAAGTGCATGCCAACTGTATTTAAATGTTCTCCACTGTATTATTTTTTAAGTGTTCTTTCTGTTTTCTCTTCTATAGGTAAAGATGAGCCTTCAAGCTATATTTGCACAACATGCAAGCAGCCTTTTAATAGCGCTTGGTTCTTGCTTCAGCATGCCCAGAACACACATGGATTCCGCATCTACTTGGAAACAAGCCCTTCAAACAGTTCCCTTACTCCACGCATCACCATCCCTCCTCCTCTGGGACCGGAGACTGTTGCACAGTCCCCGCTGATGAATTTTCTTGGAGACAACAACCCTTTCAATCTTTTGCGGATGACAGGACCCATCTTGCGTGAACATCCTGGCTTTGGTGAGGGTCGGCTCCCAAACACGCCTCCGCTGTTCAGCCCACCACCTCGTCATCATCTGGATCCACATCGCCTTAGTGCCGAAGAAATGGGGTTAGTTGCCCAGCATCCCAGTGCCTTTGACAGAGTTATGCGTTTAAACCCCATGGCAATTGAGTCCCCAGCGATGGATTTCTCCAGAAGGCTTCGAGAGCTGGCAGGAAACAGTTCCACCCCTCCACCAGTCTCACCCAGTCGCACCAACCCTATGCATCGCCTGCTGAATCCTTTCCAGCCAAGTCCTAAATCACCTTTTTTGAGCACCCCACCACTGCCCCCCATGCCCCCCAGCAGCACTACGCCTCCCCAGCCTCAGGCTAAGAGCAAGTCCTGTGAATTTTGTGGGAAAACATTCAAGTTCCAGAGCAACCTTATTGTGCACCGGCGCAGTCACACAGGAGAAAAGCCCTACAAGTGTCAGCTCTGTGACCATGCTTGCTCCCAGGCCAGCAAGCTAAAACGCCACATGAAAACGCATATGCATAAAGCTGGCTCCATGACAGGCAGGTCAGATGATGGACTGTCCACCACTAGTTCCCCTGAGCCAGGCACAAGTGAGCTCACTGGAGAGGGACTGAAATCCAGTGAAGCAGATTTCAGGAATGAGAGTGATCCTTCCCTGGGCCATGACAATGAAGAAGAGGAAGAGGAGGAGGAGGAGGAAGAGGAACTTGAAAATGAGAGCCGGCCAGAGTCAAGCTTCAGTATGGACTCAGAGCTGAGTCGTAACCGAGAAAATGGCTCCAAGTCACTGCCGGACGAGAAGTCTCTTGTCCTGGGAAAAGTCATCGAGAATGTAAGTCTAGGTGCCATTCAGCAATATAATGACATGTTAGCGGAAAAACAGAAGAGGAGTAGCTTCATGAAAAGGTCCTCTGACCAGCGAGACTTGTGTCCTCGAGACCTCTGTCAGAGAGATCCTGGTGATGAAGACTCAGTGGTAGGAGAGCTGGACCGCACTGAGGAAGGTACGGTCAATGGAAGAAACTTTGGCCCGGGTGAACCCTTTCCAAACTTGTTCCCCCGCAAGCCAACACCTATCACGAGCCCCAGTTTAAACAATTCTTCTAAAAGAATAAAGGTAGAGAAAGATTTGGACTTGCCACCAGCAACGATAATACCTTCTGAAAACGTTTACTCCCAGTGGCTGGTAGGGTATGCAGCATCGCGGCACTTCATGAAGGATCCATTCCTTGGATTCACAGACTCCCGACAATCCCCCTTCGCGACCTCTTCCGAGCACTCGTCGGAGAACGGGAGCCTGCGTTTCTCCACTCCGCCAGGGGACATGCTGGATGGGGGGCTCTCAGGGCGCAGCGGCACAGCGAGCGGAGGCAGCACCCCCCACATCAGTGGACCCGGCCCCGGGCGACCCAGTTCGAAGGAAGGGCGCAGGAGCGATACATGTGAGTACTGTGGCAAGGTCTTTAAGAACTGCAGCAATTTGACGGTACACCGTCGGAGCCACACTGGAGAGCGGCCTTACAAATGCGAGCTCTGCAACTATGCATGTGCCCAGAGCAGTAAGCTGACGCGCCATATGAAAACGCATGGCCAGATAGGGAAGGAGGTCTACCGCTGCGACATTTGCCAGATGCCCTTCAGTGTTTACAGCACCCTGGAGAAACACATGAAAAAGTGGCATGGAGAACATTTGCTGACAAATGACGTCAAAATTGAGCAGGCAGAAAGAAGCTAAGGCCCCCCTCCCCTCCCTCCCCACCCCCATCTCCGCTAGGTTAAATTTCAGGGGTCTAGGTAACATTTTATTTGTACAGTTTAACTATTGCCAACTGAGAAAAGATGACCTAACTTGCCTCCGTAAACATAACTTAGCATAACTATGGTAGGTGCCAGACTTTGGCACTTAAATATAACCTGTGTCTACAAAGTTCTATTAAACCCGAGGGTTGATTAAGGCAGTAAAAATTGTGGAGCCTTTTAACTGTGCAATAATTTCTGTATTTATTGGGTTTTTGTAATTTTTTGGCATGTGCAGGTACTTTTTTTTATTCTGTTTAAATTTCTTTTAAAATTTTGTTGGGTATCCCTTTTTAATTTTACCCAGTCGTAGCCTGAGATTACTTGCATTGTAGGGAAGAAACATATCTTTTAAAATTATAATTTTTGGGCCGCTGCTTTGTTGAAATTTAAGCTAAGTGTGTGTAATTTCTTGTGAAGAAGCCAGCATGTGAACTGAAATCTTTCTTTTTTTTTTTTTTTTTTTTTTTTTTTTTTT
>VXBX01003191.1:908080-944550 GCA_013400415.1 Scytalopus superciliaris | reverse complement strand
TGAAATCTTTTTTTTTTTTTTTTTTCTTTCTCTTTTTATTTTTCTTTCCCCTTCTTAAATAATGTTGAAGATTAGGGAAAACAAAGCTGTACAGCGGATAACAATCTTTAAAATTAGCACTTTCTTTTGAAATTGGATCAAATATGTAGCACTGACAATGTTGCTGATGATAGAGGCCTTTTCTAGATGGATTTCAGCACTAAAGTTATGGCAGCAAAAAAGACATGGGCACAGAAGGCAGCTACATTCAAAAACCAGAAACATTCTTAATTGTACATTACTATCTGATAGTTTTTTCTTGTTGTTAAAAGCTATGGCAAAATAATGGCACCAGTTTGTCACTTTTTGCAGTGTTTTTCCCTCCCTCTTCCCCTCCTGTGACTCTTCCCAGAGACAATAAAAATACATCTTGAGCATTGTAACATAATTTTCAAACCTCAGAGTAGCCAAATGCCATCTTTTTGTTTCTTTTTCTTTTTTTTTTCCTTTTAAACCACAAAATCATAAAATTTGAATTCAGAACATCTACTTTAGTCTGTATTTGCTAGAAGATGGGAAAGTGTGATTTTCTCAATGAAAAGCCTCAACTCATAGACATTTTGTTTATGAGTAGAACTATTAGAACTTACTTATATGATGTAGAGTGATGTTGTTATAAGGAAGAGAAAAATAAATACTGGTTGATTTACCTGTCTTGGCAAGATTCTGCTCCTACTAAAGTCGGTAAGAGTTTTTCCCTTGACTTAATTAGGAACAGAATGGAGTTGCATTCAGACAAAAGCATTACAACAGACAAAAGGTAAAGCAAAGAAAAATGCACCTGCTCTACTTTCAAATTCCAAATACTTTAAAGCCTTTTACAACTAATATTAGCAAACAGTAGACAATTATGGTTAGAGATTTTAATTATGTTGACCCGCACTTTAAAACTTTTGTTTGTGGTTAAGAGAAAAATGGCTTCTCAACAAGAAATTACATCATATTCTACTGGGCCCAAAGGTGGGTTAAACTGTAAGGGAACAGCTGAGATTAAGTGTCAGTGTTGCTAAGCATGGCATTCACAATACTGGCACTATAAAGAAAAATAAATAAAAATAATTTATTGGACAGTTTTTCTACTGCCATTCAATTTGACGTGAGTGCCTTGAAAACTGATCTTCCTATTTGAGTCTCTTGAGACAAATGCAAAATGTTTTTGTGAAATGGAAAGACTTTTAAAAAAAAAAAGTAAAACAAGAAAAGTACATTCTTTAGGAAAAAAAAAGAGCCACATTTACTAAAAAAAAAAAAAATAAAAAATTACTGGTTGAAGATAGTGGACATGAAAATGCCATAAGACCCAATCAAATGAAGATGTATACCCAGCACAACTTCGGACATACATTAGCTGAATTATTCTCAGCCTTTTTTTTTTTTCAGGACAACGCTGCTTAGGAAATGGAATGGAAATGATTTACTGCTGAATTAAAACTCAAATGACACAAATTACAAGTTGATATCATTGAATGAGAAAAAAACAATTCAGGAACAACGGCTAATTTTTTTTAAAAAGTTAAATTTAGTGCACTCTGTCTTAAAATACGTTTACAGTATTGAATACATACAAGGGTAAAAAAGAAATTGTGTGTATGTGTGTTTGAGCAATCTTTTTTTTTTTCAAAGTTTGCTTAATAGGTTATTAAAAAAATGCCATAATGGCCATGTGTATATTGTTTTCTTTTGGTGACGGGGTTTTAGTATATATTATATATATTAAAATTTCTTGATTACTGTAAAAGTGGACCAGTATTTGTAATAATGGAGAATGCCTGGGCATTTTACAAAACCAGAAAGAAAAAAAAAATTTCTTTTTTCCTTGAAAATGTTGCAGTAAAATTTAAATGGTGGGTCTATAAATTTGTTCTTGTCACTGTAACTGTAAAGTCTTGAGTTTTAGTAAATTTTTTTCTGCCTTGGGTGTTGAATTTTTATTTCAAAAAATGTATAGAATCTTGTATTCGGGGATTAAAAGGTGATTGCTACACCACGTAGAAAAAGTATGTAGAAAAAAGTGCTTAATATTGTTATTGCTTTGCAGAAAAAAAATCACGTTTCTGACCTGTACCTATTTTTCTCTTTTTTTCTCCCCGTCCCCCCCTCCCTTCCCCTTCTGGAATGGATATTGATATTGGTTGATTCATATGATGTAGGCACTTGCTGTATTTTTACTGAAGCTTGTAATTTTTTAACTGTACGCTTGTCCTTTTAAAGGGATTTAATGTACCTTTTTGTTAGTGAATTTGGAAATAAAAATAAAAACAAACAAACAGGCTGCCATAATATATTTTTTTAATTTGGCAGGATAAAATATTGCAAAAATAAAAAAAAATTTGTATGTGAAGTCCTTATTGTACAGGAAAAAAGGGGGTTGTTAGACGACCTTTGAGTAAAAGAAACAAAACAAAATAATTAAGTGCTTTTTTATTTTAAATTTTTTTTTGTTGTTGTTCACAAATAATTTTAGTTGTATATATATTTTTTTTGTCAGAAATGGCCTACAAAAAAGTGCTGTTCCTACAGGGCTCTAAATAACTTCAAAGCTGCCTGGACCCCTTGCATCAAGGTTTTACCAGGTATGGTTGAACCAGGCTGGATGGTTATTTCCTATTTGTGCGAAATGAAATTCCGTTCCCGGAAAGGTGTCTGGGGTGACATCCCACAGCTTCCCTGCAGATTTGAGAGAGAGAGAGGAGATTTCTTCCCCTCCTTCCAAACAAGAAGATGTTCAGCACATCTTCCCTCTCCTGGCCAACCCCCACTCACTGCTCCTCACACCCTGCCACCGCCCTCTGGAAGAGCCTTTTTATAGCAAAAAGTGAGAGCTGTTGTATCCACTTTGACATAAAATGGTCTGCTGTTGGTACAGCTGTAATCGGGTTGAAGTAAAATTAGTCCAGGCATAGCCCTCCTCTTCCCTGTCAGAACAGGACCGACTCCGTGTACAGGTCTTGCCAGTCCATGTTATTAGCTGCTTTGCTGCTGTTCACTTCTAATTGTACATTCCACAAATTTCTGAATGTTTGAGGGACTGGGATGAAATCCTGTACCTTTTGATTTCTCTCTTCTTTGCAGTTCTTTTTCTCTCTCTCTCTCACACTCTTTCCCTTTCGGGTCAAGGGGAAGAGAGGTGGCAGAAGAGTCACTAATGTTTTAGTGAAGGGGAGAAGGAGAAAATGCTCAGTGCTTTTGCAGGAAATGATGGTAAATCTTAAAACAAAACCATCACCACCAACAGAAATATATTGCCATGCCAGAATCTTCTGCTGCTTTCATCAGTGTGGAGCCACTGGAGCAGTTGGAGAGGCATGGGTGTGACAGTAGGGAGAATTTGGTCCAGCTACCTATCAGATAGATATATGCCTTTCTGGCTTGAATGGCATACCCTTAAGACTTCTGTACAAATTCTGGATCTCAATTAAACTGATATAAATCAGGAATTATTTATAACTCTTAATCCTGGATTAGTCCAGTGTAATTGAGGTTGGAATGTGGTCCCTTAAAGGCATGTTTTCACTTTTTGGTGAAAATTCAGATCTCTGGTGATCATATAAATCAAGTCATGTCACAGAACTCAGAAGACTGTCCTGGACTTGCAACAGTGCAATGAAGATCAGAAGTTAATGGCACATTTTCAGTCCATAATTAATTTAAGAAAGAATTTCACCTTTCTCTTTAGTGTAAGTTGCTTAGGAGCTCCAGTTTCCCTGTCATTTTTAATGATCCAGGATAGCTAACACCAGCAGTTGTCTAATTTTGTGACTTAGATCACTGAAACTAACAATAAGTCACCCAAAAGCACAAGTATTGTGTTTCTGCATACTGTAGTGATACTGAAATGGCCTTCTTTATCTTCTAGCTTGGAAGAGCTCTAGTTTACTAGGCCATAAGCACAATATAACATGGACATAGCTAGAATGCTGCCATAGTTCTTTTCACACTTTAAGTAGTTTTTTGGGGTTTTTTTAAGGTTGAACTTACTAATTTCATTTTGTCTACTCCTGCTTCCTTTGTAGTCCAGAGTAAAACTCCAGTTGACTCCTTGGCAGCAGGACAGGTCCAGGAACCTGGTTTTAGAAAGAAAAATACCAATTTCTAAGGAAAGGGTCAAAAAAATCAGCATTTCATCCCAGTCCTATGTAAAAGACAGTCCAAGGTTTTGTTTATCACAGGCAAACTCATTTTTATGGTGCTCTTTGTATTTTAGAACTGCAAAGCAAAGTAACATTGATTTAAGTTGTTTGCATTTGTACCGGCAAGGCAAAATATTTTTATTACCTTTTTCTATTACTTATTGTATGAGCTTTTGTTGTTTACTTGGAGGTTTTGTCTTTTACTACAAGTTTGGAACTATTTATTATTGCTTGGTATTTGTGCTCTGTTTAAAAAACGAGAGCACTTTTTTTTTTATTATGGATAAAATGTTGAGATGGCTGGAGGTCATTTCAATATGGCTTAGTGAAATATTTATTGTTCCTTTTATTCTCTGTACAAGATTTTTGGCCTCTTTTTTTTCCCCTTATTGTCACTATGTTGAGTTCAGCATGTGTCTACCATTTCATTTGTACGCTCGTTCAAAACAACGTTTGTTCCAGTTTCAAGTTATAAAAATAAATTGGACATTTGACTTGATCTCCAAATCTTGTCTTTCCTGGTTTTTTTGAAATTGAGGGATGGGAAGGGGAAAAAAGAAAGGAATGAGGAGTTGAAACTTCAGTACAGACGATAGAGCTTGTGTCATATTTTCTGTCAGTTCTCATGGGAGCCAATCAGGAGAGAATTCTTGGTGTGAGAACCTTCATGGTGCTAAGCAGCTGCTCAAGTTCTGTTTACATCCCTTTGACTTAAAGATAATGTAATATATTTTCTGAGTCTTGGGAGAAAATGGTAGAATAATGTTTGAAACAGTCACATTTCTCATACAAAATTCTGTTATCTTTGGGGCCATTAGCTCAGTGTTCTGAAGGTGGTGGAAAGTACTTTGCTCTTGTGTTTCTTTCCATCCCTCCCAATAAACTTAACACTGTGGTGTATGCACTTCAGTTTGTTAATGCTTCTGCCTCTTGGATGCAAATAGGGACAACACCAATTCAACGAGGACCTCAGTTTGGGCCACAGACTGTATTATGTGAGAAGCACCAAAATATAGCTGCAGCTAAACATCTGTTCCTCCTCCTCAGCTAGGGACAAAGGCATGCATGGTTAAAGGCAGAATTTTGCACAATTTGCAGTTTGAGGATAAGAGCTGACAGCTACAGGCAGTTCACTATCCTGATGCTCTTTATCAAGCCAACCTGTTAGCTAATGCATGGAAATCTTAAATAAAAGAATTGTTATTCAAACCATTATTGGAAAGCATAGGAAAGATTTAGAGTGTCCGAGACCAGATTCTGATTTCCTGGAGGCCCTGGTCCAACAAACCATGTAACAGGCTTGTGATTCAAAGCAGGCGGGTAATTGAAATTCATTTCAAAGGAACTGCTCCTGGACTTTAAAGTATTTGGCTCAACTCAGAAGTCAGGAGGGGAAGCTAAGTGGTTTGTGCTACAGAAGAGCTCCTACAGATGGTCCCTTCCTGATCTCAGGCTCCCTGAATCTACAATCTAAATTTAGGTATGTGTGTAAGTGCTTTGCTGGATCAAGGCTTCAGAGTGATATAAAAGTTACAGGCTTTGAAAAGCTGCACTCATGAAAAACCAGTGAAAATGAAATCAGAACCCGACGCTGACAATTATATTGGGCAATAGTTCACGCTATAATTTCCCAAATGCCATGTTCGTTTTGGATGCCTTCTGCAGTGAGCCGTAGAGGCTGTTACATTTTACTTCTAAATTTTGTACAGTTTGCATTTGAATGGGGTGTTTTTGACACCCCATAAACATGACTTCACTCTAGCAGAGCTTTACACTGCTGTGTGCTTTTGTCAGCTGTAAAGGCGCTGCAGGCCTTGCAGATGTTGATGTGGTGTTTGAAGATTTAGGAGCAGCAGCCCCCGCTGTGTATTGTGGCTTGTGGCCAGGAGGGTTTGGAGGTACAAGGGGATTCTCTGTCCACTGCCTCTGCTGGGGGAGGTGGTATCTGCCTGGCAAGGAGAAGCATGGACCTTCTGGAAGTTTTAATGCCTTAGCTCATCACTAGATCTGCTAGAGCTTGTCTGTCAGAGCCCTGATTACTCACACACACTGGCATGGGGGGAGAAGTTGAATTAGGCTGCTTTTACAGGGGAAATGTGAGAAATCACACAAATAAAGCTGCAAACAACTAAATCCAAATGAATCTTTTTGCGACATCCTTGGGTTGGATACTCCTGTTTCACACATGCTTGTGTAATCCAAGAACTCCATTATAATTAGTAAAGGAAAAGGGTTTAGAAAAATCTTTTTGAAATCCAAGTGAAACCAAAGGAATTCAAACTTTGGTATGAAAGGAGTAGTATTTTAACTAGTATTGTAATTATTAAAATGAAAAACTATTACATAGGTGATTTAATTTCTCAAGGTCCTTATTCTTCACACTGATTGTACACTATATTACTTCTTTGGATTCAATACATTTACTTCTGATTTACATAAGTATTCCATGAACTTGAATCTGACTTAGTGGCTTTACATACATAAAATTCACATAAATTATGAGAACATATAACAGAATAGCAGTAGCCATTGAATTGTAAGATGATAATTGAGATTTTTCTGCCAAAAAGTGGAGATCAATAGTTACATTTACCCTACCAAAGGACAGAAAGATGCCATGTGATCTGTACGTCCAATTAAAACAGCTTGAAAACTGAGCACTCAAAATGAAAGGCTTGTGAACAGACCAATAATTATACACCAAAATCATTCAGGAAATAATTCTGAATAATGAATATATTTGAGAAAATTGTGATCTATTTGCAGACAACTTGTAAGCAAAAAAGAAGCAACATTTGCCTAATAGTTGATTTGCTCTGAATTATTCTCCTAGCTCAGCTAAACACTGACCTTTAGCTACTCAATGACAACATGCATTTTGCTGCCTGATGCCAGATGACAGACCATTCTCTGGGATCACACATGTTAGAGATGGAAAAGACCTATTCACTCCTTTTGCCAATACACTATCAATGCAAGACTATTTCTTTCAGTGCATTTCCTAAATAGAATTCTGTATAGAACAGCATCAAATGTAATTTCATCTACACATTAAAAAAAAAATTGGCTGGTAAGAAAAGAGTCTTCATCCAGTTTTGTTACTGTCCATTTTCCCATGGCTTTAACCACAGGATATAACAATATGGTACCAAATTTATCAAGAGTGGACATACACTTCAGGTCTTGGTTGGACTGCAGTTTGAGGGTGAGACTAGTTCCAAAAGTTGTTCAGATTCTTCCATTTCCCATACTAACTGGGAAACCATTGCATTATGCAGACAAGGTATATTGATTCACAGATAGCTTTTTCAGCACAAAAATTACGTGCGGGTTTCCTTTTATGTGTATCTTTTTAATTATTTCTTATTCTCACAGGATACTGGTAATAAAGTTCCTTCCAATGGAAGATCAGTTACGTATTTTCATATAGTGTTGGCAAGTGGCAGTGCTGATTATGGTAGAAGTCATAAGTATCATCAGAGAACATAAAAGCTAACAAGAATGTGAAAGAAAACAATGATGTTTTAATGATTCCTGTAAGCTGACTAGGAATTACAATAATGCAAAAAAACCACACGTTGCTCTTCAGTAATGTTTTAAGCATAAAGAATAGATGTCCAATGACTAGTAAGTTAGATGTGTGTGAGCGTGCAAAAACTGTGCACACTTTTTTCTGTACTTAACTTGGATATAAGTGTACCTGTAGAAAGCTAGAGTATAATAGTGATTTCACTTGAATTTCTCCTAATTAACAGACAAGTATAACTGAGCTCATTTTATTCCACAGCACTATATCCTTAAGATTGCCAGTTACTTTAGCAAAGCTGATTTAAAATGGGTATTACAATGATAACTGAAGACCCCTTGTTTCCCGTTTAGAAGTAACAATTGAAGTACCCATTGCATGTGGGCAATGTCTATATGACATTCTACTAGACACTATTAAAATCCTTAAAATGTTGTTTTTTTCAGTAGAAAGCAACAGATCATAAAGCAAAGTTCAGTGACTAGACCGGCTAATCTGGCACATGTGAAATTTCCACAGTACCAGAGTACCAATAGGAGGTATGTTTATAATTCTTTCCTCACTATATTTATTAATTTATATGTAGAGATGGGTATAACTACCTGTGTGTTTGGGGCACGTAGGGCTTCACTAGTCATAGTGTATGGGGCTTTCCACTGGTCTGAGAAGTAGAGAGACAAGCAAAACTAAGACAAATTAGAACAGCCAAGTAGACACGGAAATACAGAAAAAGAACACAGGACAAACACTCCTCATTTAACTCTCTGTGATGTGACGGTGAGGAGAAATTTTTGAGTGAGGAAGGAGGCCAAGGCATAGAGTCTTCATATGATATATTTCCAATGTGAACCAGCAGTAAAACCAAGGAAAATTGATATTGATAGCAATAGTAGTTTCTATTCAGGATGTGGGATTCAGTAATCTAACCAGAAACCAGGCACTTATCACAGAATACTTTGAATTCTTAGCAATGATGTAACATAATGCAGCTTCACGGAGAAAAGCACTATTCCAGCAAAATACCCACAAATGACTGACAGAAGAAAATGACACAATTACAGAATTAGAAGAAGAGAGGTAAGGAGATGTTAAGAGATATAAACAAGGGAGAACATCATGTTTCACATGGTAATAATGTTCAGATGAAAGGAATATCTTGGAGGATCATTGATGAATCAAGGCTGTTAGACATTTCAAAATACCTAATGGGAGTTTAAATCACATTTTAGAGGTAACTTCAGTTCTCAGTCCCACTGATTTTTAACAAGTTTTACCTTTACAAATAACAATTGAAAATAAGGCAATGGTCCAAAGTTATTTTAGACAAAATATTCTTGTAATAGATATTATTGTGCTCATGTTCCAGGGGTTTAAATTATTGCTTTTAATGTCTGAACGTTTTTGAACAGAGAGAACTTGTAATGCCAGACTCATTCTGTTTCAGTTTGTGGCTTAACCTCATCTTTGCTAAAGAGAGACATAACTTGTAACTCCCTGTGTCTCAGGTGAAGAAACCCATCACTGTACCCAAAAGTGTCCTGGTTATAGTGACCAGGACTAGTTTGTCACTGTGTGGGTGTGGCTAAGACTGTGTATTCTACACCCTCTATGTAATTTCTTATGAACTGTTAACAATGGATCATTTGCAGCAGCTTCCTGGGGCACACCTGACCCCTCAGGCTACAGGGTGGGTGCTCGGGAACTTCTGTGAGATAAGAAAGGTTTCCTGTCTTCACACCAATGACTTGGGTGTGGTAAAGCCCCTCTGGAGAGCTGTTAGCACCTCCACACCCAGCCTGAGGGGTCATGTCTTCTAATGGGCCATTAGGGTTTCCAAAAATATGCCATGACTCACCCTACACAGTAACTCACCCATTGTGAAACTCCCCACCCTGGGGGAGGTACTGGGCACTCCCACCTGAACCTAAGCATATATATACCGGGGGTTTTGGGACTGAACTTACTCCTTCGCTGGATCCAGAGGAGGACCAGAGCCTCAGCAGGACTGTGACTACCACTCTTGACCAGACTGGGACCATCATCCTCAGGAACAGGTTTTCTTTTTTTTCCTTTTACTGTGTACTCAAGGGGGCTGGGTGGTGCTCAGCACAGGGGCTGGCGAGCTCCATTCTGTTTGTGCCCCAGGGTGCTGGGTTACACACCTGTTTCTGTGGGTCAAACGGGCTTTTTCCTCTGTACCCTTGTACTTATTGTGATCTTTTAATAAATTGTAGTTCTGACTTGCAGTCTTTTGTGAGTTGGGTTCATTTCTCCTGCCGGTTTACATTTAAACCAGCACAAAAAGATAACACAGATTCAGGGTAAGCAGCACATGACCGGGACAGTGTTTTAGCCATTACACTGGATATGGAAGGCTGCAGAAACATCTTCAGATCAGTATGGCTCATAAGTGTTCCAACAGTCCTATGAAACTCTTCGAATGACACCCTAGTGGATACTCCTCTCTACCTGAAGGAGTTTCAAATTTAGATCCATAATTTGGCTTATTGCAAAGGCTCTTGAAATCATAGTATGAAATTGTAGCTATTTAAAATCCCCAAACTACAGGCAACCAACAACGTGAACTTTCTTGTTGAGGAAAACACATTTTTAGTCAAAAATTCATGTCTCTACATGAAAAATGTTGACTGATGAAAATGTTGCTATGTATGTGTTAGCTTTCAAGTCTGATATGCGAAGTATTTCCAGCTTACTCCTCTGCAGTAATGTATCCTTTCTATAAAAGAGTTGCAGGATAGCTTGCAGGGGTGATCCTTGTCCACTCTAGTGCAAAGTCAGGTAGATTAACCAGTTCTTTGCTGACAGATCATCCTAATTGGAGAAAAGGACAGGACTTCGGCAGTACAATTTGAATTGACACATCTTGTTCTGCAATGAACATTTGACAACAGAGTGTCTTGTCCAGCCTTGACAGTGATCCTCCACAGCAGATGTACGCAGAACAGTGGTAATGACCAGTGGAGATGGGAACGTATCTAAGAAGGTGGATTCTCTTCCCAGATGTGGATCTGAAAGCAGATTTTTTTTTTCCTTTTTTTAGTAGCAAGTTAGAGAAATTAATTGTCTAATTCTACATTGTGGGGGAGCAGATCAAAGTGGGATATGTCCTGTTTTAAGTCAGCATTGCTCTGTTGTATGAAGGTAACATATCAACTAAGAGTTATTTTCCAATTTGTGCTATCCAGCCCAGCTTGGTAAATGGTTTTAATATCTGATGTATTTTTCAAAAAGACTAAGATGTTCTTCAGACTTTTTAAAGTAAGAGGTATTTTGAATCAAATTACCTGATTGCTTTGTGATACTGAGTGTGACTTCCCAATAAGTCAATCCTTAAAAAGAGTAGCAGAAAGCAGTAACTCTTGGTAAATGCCTGTCGGTAGAAACGTCTGTGATGTATGTGAATGATCAGCCAGCAGAATTAAGTAACTCTTGTCATTTCAGTCTGATGTAATTTTTCAAGCAATTTTTCCCAGAAGTATGTACTTGTCTTGATATGCAAAATCTCTGGCCACAGAGTTCACATGATTTTCCATACTCAGAGCCTGCTTCTTTTGCTAGCTGTTATTCTGATGTACTTTCATTATAGCACTTTAACCCTGGTGATGAATGATTCCTCAGTGTAAAACTAGTACGTTTCTCTTCCCATGTTGTTTTCCCACAGATGAGTTTTCAGTCATTTTTCGTCTGGCCCAGTGAGACTGGACATTGACTTCTGCCTAAACTCTTAATGTGAACTAATTTGGACAGGCAATTGTGCCTCAAGAGAAGTTTCCTGGTTTCTGTGGAACACCCCTGCCCAGAGGTCTGGTGATCTGCTTATGCAGTTCTTTTACATGATAGCTGCTTAAATGAAATAGGAGCTTAAACAAAAATGAATTCAGATCCTCTGAGCACAAAGGACACTAGAATAAGCTGTGTGCCTACAAGTAAAGTGTTGCTTGGCTTGCCTCTATGTCTACCAGCCAAACATCATATCAGTTTGTTTGTATTACTACATGTTACCAATTTTCTCTTCAGGGCACCTTTTCTGCTCAGGCAGAGAAAGAGATGTACAAGGGAACAAAGGGGAACAGAGAGGAACAAAGACATCGTGGAGGAGTCACTCTCAAAACAAAACAGGTTTTGAGGAGTCGGTACTGAGAGAAGTCCTGTGCAATGTTTCATTAAAACCTAAGGTGTGGACTGAAGATAGTGTTTATTTTATTTTGCACATCAAACCAGGTTGTGAAAGATCAACACTGTGTTGAAGGTTGATGGTGATGTTCTAATTGATCTTAGTATCTGACTAATTTACTAGGCAGCCATTGGCCAGGAAAAAAATGGATGTGAAGGATCATAAATGACAGGGATACAGAACTATGCTGTTGCAAGAAAAGGCAGATACC
Source organism: Scytalopus superciliaris (assembly GCA_013400415.1). Lineage (NCBI taxonomy): Eukaryota > Metazoa > Chordata > Aves > Passeriformes > Rhinocryptidae > Scytalopus > Scytalopus superciliaris. The sequence continues at coordinate 932,449 of VXBX01003191.1, read as the reverse complement.
TCCATGGGATACATCAGTGAGAATAGCCTGTAAATGGCATGAAGTACTCTGTCCAGTCTGGCCAGCGCTGGTGAAGGCCTTTGGACAGTCACATGTGGGTTCAGTTTTTACAAATAAAAAAAATGTAGTCCAGTTGGAGGGTTGTCCTAAAGGGAGCAAAGGAAATATCAGAAGACTACTGTGTAAGTTTGATGAGGAAATATTGAAATGCTTTGGATTATTTTTCCAAATAAGAGCAGAAGGAGCCAAAGTGAAGGAGCAAGATAACTCTTCTCCAGTAGGGAAAAGAACATCATAAAGATGCTCTCCCACTCTGTAGTTTCATATGATTCCATGGTATCTGGAAGAAGAAACAAATACACAGCACCTTCACAAGGAATTTCACCTTACGCAACTCTTGGATCCTTTACTTGGCAAACCTTTCCTTTCCTCACAAATCAGTGGTCACGGCTCCCTTGAATGGCATCTTAAAAGAGCAGAGATGTTTTGGGTTTTTAAAAAATGTTTATTAAACAAGGCAGTTCAGTGGCAACTTTGCTTTCAGACAGGCTTCATCAAACATAAGTGGAAAGCTGTGGACCAGATTCAGACCTGGTGGTGTAAACTACTGCAACATAACCTCTGAAAGAGTTCCTCCTTCTTCCACCAGACCTGAATTTAGCCCTTCATTTAACTCAGAGAAAAATGCAAATTAGCCTAATTAAACATACAGTTCAAGCAATCAAGTTACTGGTTTTGTACTATATTGATCTATTTTAAAATATCAACGTAGGACAGTTAAAAGCAAAGGGGGCAATTAATGTCTTTCCCTGGGAAGGTGTGAAAGGTACCTGTCAGGTTTCATTAAGTGTATTTATTCTTTCCTTTCAAATTGTCTCTGCTTTGAGCAGACCACTCTTCTGGGTTAATGGTGACAGAAGACAGCAGCACTGCTGTAAGCATTCTACACAGCAAATGTAGCCTATTAGTGAAAGATGGGGAATCCTGAAAATGAAATACTTTATTGTTGATGCCTCTGAAATGCCCCATATGCTTATAACTGTCTGGAGCTTGATACCCCTGCCTTTGTGAGAGACTTAATATCTTTGGGCAGCACCTATAAAGAGTAAGAGAAAAAACTGCTATTAAAATAGCTTTATGAAAGAAGATCTGAAGCACAGAAAGATTAACTTATTTGTTGAAGGTCATACAAAAAACTCTGTGAAATAACCAGAAGTTTTGTGCAGATCTCCTGAGTCCAGCTCCAGTGAGTTTTGGTCTTAGTCCTAAAGGAACATGCATCCTTTGGTAGACATATTGTTACGGCAAGTGACATCTAAAGGTATAAGAAATTAAATTTTTTCATAGAAGCTTCACCCAGAGCTTGTGAAAAATATCCCACTGTTTTTAAAGGGCCAGCTAAAAAGCCATCCTCCATTTTTAGTGTGAGCACTGCATGACTGCATTAGACCTCATGGGATCAGCCTGACCTCAGCCAACCAATGAATCTGCCCATAACCAGGAGAAACTGACTTGCTACAGAGAGTGAGAAGGAGATGAGGGGAACTGTCTTACTGCACATGTTGCAGTGGAAGGGATGGGACTAGAGGAAAAAGAAGGGAGAAGAAGCTATGGACAAAGAGAAGGGTCTTTGTGCACATCCTGATGAAACCTGGGCTGTGCCTTGTGTGTGTTTCTGTCAGTTCCTCTGGAGCAAGTACTACAGGGCTGTGATCACAGCCGCACAGTTTGCAAATAACCAACAAATGTGAACAGCCATAAGTCTCTGAATTGTGACCTTTGATGGTGGAATAGATTTCCCTTGTGATGCTGAGATTCTTTGACAGCTGAGCCTGACTCTGAGTTTACATGTTTTGTCAGGCCAGCATCTCTCAGGGTTTGTGGTTAGGGTGGCCTTGGTGACAGTCACTGTTTTCAGTTCAAGATGTGAAAGAGATGCTGGGCTGCAGCAATAGTTCTTTGGATATTTCTCCAGCTGAAAATCTTCACATCTCTGAGTCTTACATTTTCTTCTCAGTAGCTTTTAATGTTATGTGGATTTTTAAGAAGTATAATTTTTCTCAGTGCCACTTAATGATGCACCTTTAACCAAAGATAAAACACTACCAACGTTGCTTCTGATTTAGCCTTTTTGGCCTGGTTGCTACAGATCATTTTAGCAAGGGAAAGGTTGTCTGCAGTATGAATCCCCCAACCAGTGAAACTACTTTGTCTTAATTACCTCAGGACGAGAGAGTGCCCCTGAAGCAATCATCTTTGTTTGTTAACACACCCTATCTGCTGTGCTACTCTCCATAAATAAAACATGACCAAGATTACAATGTCATGTTCCTGTGGACTCTAGACCCTGGTAACTGCTCAAGTAGAATGCACAAAAACATCCCACAGCAACCCTGTGTGTATCGGAGGGCATAGCAAAGGGATGTTTCTCATTCCTAAGCAACCACATGCATACCAGCTTCTAATATTAAACACGATGTCTGCTCGAATGCTAACAGGATGCACAAGACATACTCTTTCTCGCCTTTGTTGCGGGAAAACAGCAGATCCCAGGCCAGATCTGTAGGTGGTAAAAATCAGCAGAAGCTCCAAGATCTAGTCCAAGCATTTACCCTCTACAGATTGCCTAATTGGAGCCCATACCCACATTATTAGCAATTACTGTGGATTAGGGGCAGAGGGTTGTAGGTAATGCTGAAGAAGATTTAAAGATTTGCAAGTGCTTTGTCTTGATTTTCTCTCGTTTTCCTGTGTAAGGGTTTGTCCATTAGTACTCTGCCACTGTTGGTGTTCTCCCTAGGCAGGATAGCACTTGACTACTTAGGTGAGGATAAATTAATACTATAAACAAATAGATTGGCCCCTTAAATATCTGGGAGGGGAAGGTAATAGGTACCAGCTGTGAAATACTCCCCAGGCTTTGATTCTTAGAGGCAAAATTGGAAGGTAGGATCACTCCTGCACCGAATAGTGCTTGATCTTACTAAAATTAAGGGGCACTGTGGAGTTAAAGATTGTTTAATGGAGGTTAAGATAAGGGCAGTGCAAAATCACTTCCTCTGAGATAGAGTAAGGGGGAATGAAGCTGCCCAGGTAGCTCAGAGGAAGGCATACATTCCTGTTATCCCCTAAGGGGTTTTGACTTATGGTGCAGTGACAACCTGGACCAGTGTGATAAGACAGTAGGGAAGATGGGTTGGTCAGAGATCTGGCACCTTCTGCTGGGTTGCTTCAAGGTCATGTAGCTTCCAAAGAGTTGAGGAGAGCTCTTCTGATCTTCTGCTTGTACAGGACACTTCCATTACAGAAATACCCTGTTACATGTACATTACATGTCTACAGATATGTTGGGCTCAGATAAGTTATTTTCCATGTACTCTCAAATCTCCTCTGCCTTCTTTTTTCTGAAAGAAATTATGTGTTCTGTTCTATTTCCTTCTGTCATGAGCTCCCTCTCCCACTGATGAACACTTATGAAACTGCCATCCTCTAGTCCAGAGATCAGCTACAAAGTGGGGGTACTTGCTTTTTCAAGTGGTTCAGCATAGTTCTTATGCAGAGAAGGTCCACAGGGAAGATTCAAGATATGGAAAGAGAACAACTAGGAAAAGATTGCTTGAAACCATGAAAGAGATATCTGAGGTTTGTAACATCATGTTTGATAGGAATGGATGAAATGATGCTGGCTGGGAAAGGTCAGAAGTAATTTTTCACCCTGTATGCAGCACTCCTTGATACATCTTTTTAAAGGTTTACATGCCTTAAAAACAGTTTCACAAGCATGCAGAAGAAAACCTTCTGAGGATTTTGAAGACAGAAACCATCTTTGGCCTAGGCAGTTGCTCAGTCACAGAGGGCTGGAGACTGGAAGACTATTTAGACAAAGGTTGTACATCTTGCTTTGATCTTAGATGCCTTCATACGCTCCTGTATTTGGGCACTGCTGGAGAAAAAAGATGCAGACCTTTGTTCTGATCACCCACATTACTGCCAAGGCCATACCTGGGGGCTGGCAGTAAGGCTGGTGCTATAGGCTGGTCTATGCACTTGATGGCAGCTTGGTAAAATTTTCTGAAACAATCTTCAATGGCCTTCCTAATTGGTGCCATGCTGTATGTTTGTAGCTGTGATGCTGTATTTGTTCATTCAGGATCTCTCTATGTCTGTGGCCCATATTATAAAAAACAAAAAAAAATCCCTATGTCCAGTCAGCTCTCAGCAGCTCTGCTCAGAGAATCAGTTGTGCCAACTGCCCTGGTATTCTTTGTGAGAGAGACAAATATCTCCTGCAAGGGGAACCAACAGCTCTTTTTTATACAGGACACCAAACAGACATCAGAAAGGGCACACTGCTGTCTGACAGGCTGTTGCATGGATTATCAAAGGCAACTGCCTGCCAGTGCCTTGACCTACTGTAAGCTTTGGTCAGGCCACGCATTTCATTCATTTGTGAATTCAGAGGTGCTTTTTGAAGGCAAAAACTCTTTTCTTGGCTAGTTGCTCTAAACGCAGGACTCCAAGTCTCTGTAGAATACTTCAGTTCTTTTAATGATTTGTGCCCTGTCACTTACAGAGTTCTGTCTTTTCTCCCAGCACTGCAATAAAACATTATTTCCCTCTCGTGTGCTCTCTTTCTACTACCATACTTTCAAGTTTTGTGTTGTTTGTTCAGTGTTGTCTTGATAAATTCCATATTGTTCTTCCTGGTTTTCTCTCTCATCTTTGTCTTTATATCATTGTCCTGATTTACAAAAAACCTGCTTTATTTCTAGAGCTTAAATCTCTATATCTGCTTACTTATCTCTTGCAGTTGCCTTGTTCCCTCAGATACAATCCTGGCTTTTATCTGGCATCTCACAGCCTCTCTTGGCAACTTTCTTCTAAGTGTCTTCTTTCTTCATTTTTAGCACCATTGTTCTTGCGGGTTTCACTTTGAGATTTGCTGGCTTTCGTTAGTCAGGATGGCACATTGGAAGTTATGTAAGCACTGATTTTTTTATTTTTTTATTTAAAAGCTATCAGGTTAAAATGTGTTAAAAAGAAGAGAGTGAAAAAGAAGTGTGGCGAAAGCAGTAGAATAATCTCTAGTCAAAGTTTACTGCTTCTAGATAACAGCTTTGGTTTGCAGGGAAATATAGGGGTAGAGGGGAAAGGAGCAAATCTCCATATTGCATAAAATCAGCATGGCCCTAAGTCTCCACGGCTGAGGGTTTGGCCCTGACTCTTAATTCATTCATCTTGCTCAGAGACCTATCATCTGCAGAATATTTCAGTCATTTTGCAGCTGGGGAGAGAGGCGTGTTGGGGCAGATCCGTGTGTCCGTGCAGAGGAGTGCGGATGTTGTGAACCTGCCTGTGCCCAGGTGTGCGGGTGGAGCTCCTCAGCTGTTCCCGCTCCCACGGCCGCTGGGCTATGGATCAGAGGGATGGCTGGGCTGTCATGGGGAGGGCTGTAGGCAGCTGCTGGAAGGCATTGGGGGTAGGTAGAGCTTTCTGCCCTGAGGAAGGGGCAGGAGCAAAGACTATGTGCTGCCAGGGCTGTCTCTGAGCAGCTCAGCCTCCCAGGACTGCTCCTGGGCTGACTTGCCATCATCACCTACTGCTGTCCCGGGGCTGTGCCTGAGGCACGATCAGAGCCATAATTTGTTGATGAAAGGATCTCTTATTGCGGAAAGTCTGAGTTACTGACCTCTGAGTCCTGTTAATTAAAGTTTGGTAATCCAGGAAGGAGGAGGACCTGGAAAATCACACTTTGTCCTGTGTGAATGTTGGTTATGGTAGGCCACTGCTATCACATACTGGCACTAAGGGAAGCTCCAGACTGAAGAGTGGAGTCATCAGACAGAAACCGGTCTTGTAAATCAGAATTGCCAGTTTTTGTGACAATGAACAAGAATGTAATTTTTTTAACCAAATGTATGTGTCATAACTCGATGACCTCAGTGAATATGCTTTAATTAAGTCCTTTTGTTGCTTTTCACCCCTTTCCCTCAAGCAATTCCAAGTTTTTGCAAACAGCTCAACAAAGTCTGTTGTGATTATTATGTATCTGACAGAATTGTGAATGACCCACAACTATAAAAGGACAATATACCAGCTCCTGTCTTTGGCCTTTAGGCAGAACTAGCTGTAGTCATTACAGGGGTAATGAGAACTTCTCAGCTCTCAGTGTGATGTGCTGCAGTCATCCCTTTGGGCAAAGCTGCCTGTTAGCTGCTCAGCTACTCTGAGCCTGCAGCCTTCCCCTGCAATCATGAGAGCCAAGCTGATGCATATCAGATCCTGATTTTGCCCAAAGACATTTGCTTTTGTCTTGGGAATGGGATAGTCTGTAACTGTATCATTCAAATTGGAAACCTGACCTAAAGGCATGAAGCACAGGAGTTTATAGGAGCTGCAGGTGGGTTGGAGCTATGGAAGACCTTCAAACAGGTTTAAAGAAAAGGTTCAGAAAGCTTGGGTGATGTAGAAGACGCAAAACTGGAGATAAACCAAAAGAAGCAAGGAGAGAACAAGGAATGCATGGGAATGAAATCCAGGCCAGAGAAATAAAGGGAAGGCAGTGAGAAAGAGGAAGGCTTTGTGGGAGGTGAGGGTCAACGCAGTGGTTAGGGAGGTTTCACTGCTGAGCACCCGAGCAGAAAGTGGGAAATATCTGGAAATCGGTAGTACTATTTTCATTTTGGATAATAAGGCATGAGAGCACCAAGAGGTCCAAGTCAGGCAGGAACTGGTATGATCTGAGGCAAAGGGCTACAAGTGGGGCTGTGAGGCGTGTTTGAGTTTAAACTGCAGAAGCAGAAGGACAAAGAAGCTTGACTAGAACAGGCAATTATGCTTTTGCAGATCTATGGAGAATTTTCTAAACTCAAAAGAGGATTACAGAGAGGCAGACCATTGAAAATAACTAAGTGGGTGATCTCATTCCATTATTTTTAACTCCGTATACCATTGATAATTAATTTGTCTGTAACCATATTGATTTTTTGTCTCATGTTTTATTGTCAGTGCTTTGTTTGAAGTATATAACTGGAAAAGTTACAATTAACCCGTATTGCCCTGTCCAAATACACCTGTGCATGTTTAGAAGCACAGCTGGAATATGATGCCTTGAAGCGATTCTTGCAAGGTACAGTAAAATTCTCATACCTATACTAATGAAAAAAAAATTACAAGAGAGATGCTTTCATGGATGAAGGTCAACTTAGAACTGATCCTATGCTGAGCCCTGTTTGGGGAACACAGTAGTCATCATAAAATTATTCCTATTTCGCTCATATCTAGAACAAAAGATCTGTACAAAATATTCAGCTGTAGATTTTTGTCTAACTTAATTAGCATTTCTGAGGGAATACTTATGCTCAAGCCAAAGCAGGATACTTTACATTTCTTGAAAGAACTTCCCCTCTGATAACATTAAAAACCTTGATATGCATGTTAAACCTGTGATTCTCTGGGGGTTTTTTTATTGCTGGTCTGACATTTATTTATTGTTTTGAATGTAACCTTTCTTGCTTCTAGAAAAATTAATTTTGTTTTCAATCTTCAGGATAGCTGATATGTGTATTTACACACACACACATACTCTCCCTTTTTTTTTGCTTGAATTTTCAGTTGCACCTTGTGAACCTCAGCCACCACATACAGCAGTTCCTTTGGGCAATTTGCAACAGATTCACTAAAATGCCAAACCCATACAAGCAGCAATACCCTCCTGTGTGCCTTGGTTCCTGCACTCTCAGTTCTGTATGTCAGAGTGGGTCTGCTTTGCCATCAAAATTCACAGGGTCACCCATAGACAGTCTCAGAGAAGCACTTCCTAACCATGATGAGAGTGCTCACAGTCCCCTTGTCCTCTCAGCTCCTCAATCTCTTGCAACTGAGATATGCAGACCCTCCAAAATATTTATTCCACCTGCAGTTTTCCTGACTGCCCAAAACTGTCCTTCTTGGCTGCCAACAGCTCTCACTATATCCTGGACAAGCTGACTAAACATCCTCCTTTCTCTCATGATATATGCCAGCAACCATGGCCCTGCGGTGTTCTCACATTTTGTGACTACTCCTCCTGAATTTTACATAACATTATGGTCTGTAAGTCTTTAAGTTCATTCTTGTTTGTGTGTAGGTCTGTGGTTAGTGTTGGTGCTATTTGTGCTCATGTTGGCATGAGGAAACTGGCATAAGAGCCTGGACATCTTGGGGACGAGTTGGCTCCTAGCTCTGAATCCCCAGCCTATGAACATGTAGGAGTTCAGTCTTAGTCACCAAAGTTCTCTCCTGAAGTTAGTGTGAAAGTTTGTTTCAGAGGTAGTTTTGGATGTTAAATGAAGCTACAGTATGTCTAGTTACTCTTGATTTCATGATTCATAGTGTGACAATCATTAGGCTTAGCCATTTCTGATCTGTGGCCCAAGCCACAACTCCTCGTTTGAATTCTCTAGGGAACACCTGGGATTTATTCATTGAAGTTTCTAGAAAGCTACATAAATGGCATTCTGGTGGTAGACACTGATAATTTTGCTTTTCTGGCTTAAAAGAACACTCTTCCATTGGGATAAAACTTGTCTGTGACGGAAACAGCCCTAGGGAAGCTCTCCATCAATTAAAACAAAAGCCTAAGAAGCTAAGGAGTATCACAAGCCTCACAGCCCTCCACTGCAAGTGTGAGACATTCTTGGTGACCTTGCTTTATCCAGTATGCAGAAACATGTGCAGACAAAACCAGAAAAAAACCCAACAAACCCTAGGAAAACAAGAGGCCTGGCGCCACATACTCCTCCTCCATGGGGAGATGATGAGAGAACAAAGAACGTGTGATGGATGTGAGACACATCACATATTGTGATGTCCTCAGATACTCAGATGAGCAAGTATCCAAGTTTCAGCGGGACAGAAAGACACCTCAATTTCTGCAGCAGATTCTAAAGGAAAGTGAAGATGCCGGGGTGAGTGTTCAGTGCCGTTGTACTCTTCTTGCAGTGAATGTTCATGGATCATCAAATTTAGTAGTTAGCATAGACATGTTTTCTTCGGGACATTTCATGGCATTCCTGACTTTATTAAAATCATGTGTTGTACTGCNTTTTTTTTTTTTGTATTTTTTTCTTCCTTGTATGTAGAATGTCCTAGTTTGACTGCTGGTCCGGTGGCTATTTTCCAGGAAAACTGTTTTGTAACAGCTGGCTCACATTCCTCAACTTGAGCTCATAGACTATCAGAGTTGAAAGTCTGCCTGTAATCATGTAATGGAGACAGGACATGTTTTTAACTTACATAGTGAAGCTGAAGCTATGACAGCAAGTAACACTTTTCTTACAGAGAAAGCTATAGATAGGCAGAGGGAAAAAATAATTGTGACCAAAGGAAGAAATTCTTCAGTTCTGCTCCCACACTGAGTAACTGGAAGTCTGTAGGTGCATATTGTTGGTACCTGCTGTGACTGCTTGCCTGTGGGAGATAATTTTCACACAGGAGGTTTAATAATAAACAATTCCAATACTTCCCAAAATGAGGAGAAATTTTCAGTGGGGAAAACTTTTTTTTTAGTTGCTTTTTGGAAGTGGAGCTTTGAAGACAATCCTTCTGGAAATTAAACTTCAGACAACCAACAGCCACCATTTAATAATAGTCTCATGTAAATCACACAGGGAGAATTGAAATGATAAAGGTTTTTTTGAATTTTCAATCTCCAGCTATTATTGTATTGTAGAGATTGTTGAGTGTGATGCTTTTTACAAGTCCTGATCATAGAATTGTAGAATCATAAAATGTGAGTTTTCAGGGTGTACAGGAGAGAGTGGTTCACTGGACAAGAGATGTGTGTAACTTAGTCAAGGGACAACAATTAATGGATTTCTTTATCACTCTGAGTGTCGTCTTGGTGAGGAGATACGTAATGGGAAGGCCTGATGGAGTTACTGGCTAACATAGGGCCTGTCTGTCTGTCTCCTTTGCTTCCTCATTTGATCCTTCTCACATGATTTATATTGCCCTAAAAGGACAGGCCAACAATTCAGGACATTTTCAGCAGCTTCCATACTTGTCTTTCTGAATTTGAGCTGATATGGTGCAAATTCTGGCCTCAAAAAGGCTGAGTTGGCTCTAGTTGCCCTCCTGTTTCCAGCTATTCTTGCTGACTGGGGCTGAAAACCAGTCTCTTCTCACCTGTGGCAATTTGCTGCTCTGCAGGCATGCCATGTGTATCCAAATGTGCTCACCATGTTTGCTTGTACTGGGGTTCTCAGCCCCTCAGCTTTGTTCTCTTGCATTTCATTCTCCCCTGCAGAAGACAGTCAGCTTTCTGGGTGACATCTCTGCTGAAATGGGGCATGCTGTTCTAGCACAGATCCAGTCTGCCTGAAGTACAGATTTGATCTGGAAAGCAGGCTCTAAGGCACATAATTAAAAAAGAAGTTGAAAATTACTTAAACATGAGTCTTAGCAGGGGAAAGTTATAATCTGAATGTGTGCTTTCGTTCACTGCAAATATTTGGCGGCTGTAGATATGCACAAAATGGATCCATTGCCTTGGCTTCCTCTCATAAGTGGGTGCCTTGATGCAATGTATGAGCTGTACGCTCATTTGATAAGCAGGAGGACACAATCCTTCCAAGCTGCAAGAAGTGGAACATCATAAACAGTGGGATAGTCATCTGTCTTCTTGACGTCAGTATATTTGTGTCAGTATTAGCTGGACTTACTACATCAGGTTTAATACTTTGTTAACTGTGGTTGAGTGGAGTGTGGTTGGCTTGGTACAATGGCAAATCATTTCTACCCAGAGTATAGCATATAGACTGCTATATGATTGTTCCTATGCTCAGCAGAGATTGGTGTCAATTGAAAAATTATTAAAAATATTGGAATTTTCTGTTGTAGAAAATAAGAAATGAAGTGTTAAATTTGAGGTCACAGTGTACAAAAACACTATGGGAAAAACAGCATGCATTGTCCCTGCAGATAAAACCCCAATAAACAACAAAACAAAGGCCCACAGAAGCCAAAGGAGGTCTAGAGACAAATGTGAAATCCACTTTAAAGAGAAAAAAAGCAATAAGTCATCACAGCACTAACAGGTAACACAGAAGGTGACAAGTAACATGTCTCTTCAGAACCCCACACAATGTCTTCTCTTTACAGCTGTTGTCACTTCATTTGAAGGACATTAGTAGCTTCATCTTTACTGCACTCATGGGAATAAAGGAGAAGAGACAGCACCTAGAAGCTATACTTCCCTGAAAGGATGTGTTAAGGGTTATCGAGTAAGCTAAAAAGGTGAACTAAGTGAAGAGATGTCCTTGGTGTTTGATGCTCGAGCACAAAAAGAGAGAGAGACAAAGTGGTGCATAGTTCAGGTTTTAGTCCTTTCTGTACAGATAGTGTCCTCTCCCACAAGGCATTTCTTGAAAGAAGAGTTTTTAAAGACATTTGACATAAATGTATCACATAAGCAGCCTATCAAAACACAGCATCCCTTCTTGGGAAGCCACCTTTCCTAATGTGATTTTTACTGTGCTTAAAATAGCAACATTAAATGGGGTTAGCAGAGCTTTCTTCTACACTTAAAATGTTCTTCAATTATATAACTTAACACCATTTCACACCAAGTTCTCTCTTTGATAGTTTTTGTGAGTTTCCAATTTGTTTGGAGAATTAATGTGTTTTCTTCTAGATTTAAGAGAGTTACTTTTTCATGCCAGTATTGTACAAAGACTTGTGTTTACCTTGCAGGCATCTTGATGTTGGTGCCAATGCAATTTATTCTTGTGATGATAAGAGACTGGCTTGTAGTTGGTTCTTCTGTTAGCAGGGTGTTTTGAAAGTCTGTTCTGATGTTTACTGGGTGTTTTTCTGCTATGTTCCTCTCCACATCCTGCTGATGGAGTCTCAGTACCACCTTCAAGTTAATGTCCTGAGTTTGTAATAAGTGTGTATCTGTGATATTCGGGAATAATATACTCAGCTACTGCTGTGTTATGTGATTGAAGCTTTATCTGTTCAACACACATATCTTCCTCACAAATATATTATTTCTCATGAGGTTGCATTTGATCCCAACAGGGTCTCCTGATGGTAGTTTTGAGATGTTGCTAGTTCATCACCTATTGTATGCTTTAGACTTTGGAACTCTCAATTTTTGTCTTACCTATCCTTTCACTGTTGGCTCTAATAAAGCTCTAGCAACACAGGGACTCTTGGCAAGCATCTAGCTATCAATCTAGTAAGATCATGTGTGAGAGATCCTCTGTTTTGTTTCTTGTTGAACTTTTCTGTAATATGCTGGAAATTTTTTCTTTGTCTACTTGACAAGCTTTCACATTTCCTGGTAAATTGCTCAAACTCATTGCTAACAAACTAGTGTCTATTGTCTGAAATTGCACAGTGTGGGATAGCATTCGTGATGAAATGCTTTACTGCTTTGTTTGGGACGGTCACTGTGGTAGTGTCTGACAGCTTGTCTTGGTGCCAGGAGGAGGGTTTTATATAAACAGTTTAGCATGAGCATATCCCTTGTTTTGACCAGATCGCTTTTTCTCAAGATGCTGCTCTCTGCAGTGCCCTGGCCAGACTCCAAGTCAGGGAATAATTTTCTGTCTATAAAAATCCCTCTCAAAGTTACAAACAGGCAAGTCTTAAAGACTCTTGAATTTAACTGTCAGGTTAAGGAAATGTCAGCTTAAGATAATGAGGAAAAAGTCTGAGTTGTTTATTCCTTTTTTCCATTTTTCTAAATTTTGATGAAATTGAACTTCAGCTTTTATTAAAAATCCACAGAACATTTTCAAATGGTGAATAAATTTCTCCTATCTTTTGACATATCCTCTGTTTCAGGCAGCTGTTAGGGTGTGTATCTCACAAATCAATCTGTACTTCTATCATGAAAAAAGATGTTATGCTATTGAACTCTTACATCATCCTGTAAATAATGTTTTCCAGTGTAACAAATTATCAAATTAAAATAGTTTTCCTGGTTTAATAGATTTTTTTCCAAAACTTCAGTTTTAAAAAAAAATATTCATCAAAGAAAGAAATTTCTCCCTTCTCTTTTCCTCAGTTTTCACTGACTGAACTGATATTTTGTTTCCATGCAAATCCTTTCAAAATAAGATTTTATCAGTTTTCTTATTGCATAACTAGAATTGCCCAATCATCTCCAATATTTGAGTAAAAGGTTTGCAAAATGCCTGCAATGAAGAAGGAGGGTATGATTTATGAGCAAAGTTTGGCTTGTGTGTGAGCAAAGGTGCCTGTTTATCAAGACTGTATGGAATTCCAAGACACTGGAAAAAAACTCCAAAGAAATGCACATTGGCAGTTTCACAAGAATAAAAAGGGTAGTAGGAAATTTAAGTATGTATTGTACTGCATGGAACAAAATAGTTAAAGGTTGATATGTTATTTTTTGGAACGAGAAAAATGGAATTAGTGACAAGTCCCTTTGAGATCCTTTGGGATGGAAGATGGCACATAGTGGCAGGATGCACAGTATTTGCTGTATTATTATAATCTTTCTAATTGTTCAGAGAAATAAAATGTACTTTGCTTGCCATCCTGTCCCTCAAATTTCCATCCCCTCTTAGAATATGCATTTGAACAGTATAAAATGATGTTTTGGCAAGCCCTGTTGAAGATAATTACACAGACACTTTATTTAGGTCAAAGCAACTGGGACTACAGTTTCTTCTTCCAAGTTCCTAGAGATTGTTATTTTTGCGGAGGGGTCATCTGCATAACTTAGAAATGAAGAGGCCCTTGCATTGTATATGAGGCATAATTTTGTTTTTTTCCTCTGTTTGCCTTTGATCTGCACAGAATGAGGAAAACCTCCTCCAGTTTGAATTTCAGAATTATACGAATTCCGAGTTTGAAGTATCACAGTGTGCTGGGAAGAAAGGGAGAGCTGGTTAATCCTCTATAATGCTTTCTAAATGAAAGGAAGGAAACATTTTAATAGCATGTTGCAACAACTAGTACGTTGTGTGTGCATGTGCACATATGTGTGTGAGTGCACGCATGCTCATGCCTCCAACCCTGTGGTTGGAGTTGGCACACAGAGCCCAGCTAATAAATAAAGCTCTGACAGGTTGTGTTAATCATTGCTACTCCTGGAAAACAACTTTCTTAGGCTTTAGTTTGTAAATCTCATGAATTACTCAGATGTTTAGTGCTCTGCTTCTGGGGAAACATTTTATAAACCACATGTGTTGTTTCTCTTCTCTAAACAGAGGACGAGAACTTAATTTTGGGGTTCTCCAGATTTATGAGGTAAATTTGAAAATTTGTAAAGGCCAGTTCCAGGCTATGTACTAAAAGTTGCAATTATTGATGCATTATATACTGAACATGAGGCTTGTTTTAAAATAAAATTGACAGTGAGCTATGAGCCTTGCATAAGCGTAGGGAAACCTATGGCAATTAGCCCCTCATACAGTTCAAGTAAGTTCTAGAAGATGTGAATTTGGCTCACCTTTTTCTGAGGATAAAGTAACATCCAAAGAGTGATGGGATGTCACATATGTTGATAGTTTCCAAATAACTTAAGAAGTTCATACTTTTCCACTAGCTGTATATTTGATGTGCTCTATATGAAATTATTAAGGAACAGGACACCATGGGCACAACTGCTTCAGTCCATGACATTACAGTAGATAATTTCCCTACAATTTATATAGGCCCTATAGAATACCTATATCCTTATTCACATCTGCAAAAGCATAACCATATAATTCATATAATTTACATGTATACTAATAGATATGGATTTGTAAAAAAACCTAAGCAGCTCTGCAGTGCTTCACATCCTGCTTTGCAGAGGCTGCTGAGCTTTTTGGGCTGCAAGTCAGCTTGAAGAAGACAGAAGTCCTCTGTCAACCTGCACCTCAGGAAGTCTTTCATCATCCCCACATCACCATAGGCAAACCAGAGCTTAAGTCAGTCCAGCAGTTCACCTATCTGGGAAGCATCATTTCCTCAGATGGTAAGATTGACAAAGAGATAGATAACAGGTTAGCAAAGGCATACAGAGCTTTTGGAAAACTCCATAAAAGAGTCTGGCGCAATAAACACCTGAAGAAAAGTACAAAGATCAAGGTCTACAAAGCCATTGTACTGTCCACTCTTCTTTATGGCTCTGAATCCTGGGTTATCTATCGTCACCACCTGCGACTCCTCGAGCGCTTCCATCAGCGCTGCCTCCGGACAATACTAAACATCCACTGGACAGACTACGTGACTAATGTGTCTGTTCTTGAGCAGGCAGAGGTCCCCAGCATTGAGGCCATGCTGCTGAGAACGCAGCTGGGCTGGGCAGGGCACGTCTCCAGGATGGAGGATCACCGCCTCCCTAAGATTGTGCTCTATGGTGAGCTTGCCACCGGCTGCCGCAAGAGAGGAGCCCCGAAGAGGAGATACAAGGACTCCCTCAAACAACACCTCAGCCTTGGCCATATTGACCACCATCAATGGTCCGCTCTGGCCTCCAATCGGGAGGCATGGAGGCACACCATCTATAACGCTGCTGCTTCCTTTGAGAGCGCACGCAGGATCAGTCTGGAAGAAAAAAGACAGCGCAGAAAGAACCGTGCCTCGCCAATACAGCCTGTGGAGACTTTCCACTGTGCCTTTTGTGACCGGACTTGCCTATCGCACATTGGCCTTTTAAGCCACCAGCGCGCTTGTAGCAAGTGTGGGTAGAGCCCTTCCCAAATCTTTGTTCACGAAGCCTAGCCATGATGATGATGATGATGATGTAAAAAATAATGTGCTTATATGTTAGTTTAGGATATTTATTTACAAATATAATAAGAGGTCTGAAAAGCTTTTACTATCTGAGAATACAAGTGGAAAACACTGGTGGTTTTGGGTTTGGTTTTTTTTTTGGTTTTGTTTTGTTTTATTTTTTTTAATAATGTCACAGAACTCCAAAAATCCTTCTGTAAAATTGCAGCTGTGTGGTGCTCTTTGGCTGATAGCTTATGCAGTGAAGGGATGGCATCAGACTCCTGCCGTTACTTACTAAATGATTCCCTCCTTGGCTCAGTGATGGGAAAATACTCTCCTCAGTTATCCTAGATATTATTTACATAGAATATCATATTTTTTGGTAAAGAATGGAAACTTTCTTTACTCAGAATCAGGAGAAATTGAGCATATAATTAAGTAAGGATGTCTGAGGGTGTTTTTTTTTTTTTTTTTTGGAAAACATATGTGCCCAGGAAATGCTAAGTTCCATAACATTGTATTTTATTTATTCCTTGGAATTGTTTTCCATTCTTATATTTCCTACCTTATGATAGGTATGGAAGCAGAGGGATCATCCAAGACCAAAAGAACAAGAAGAAAAGGAAAAAAACTGCTAAGATGATGGAAGTTTGTACAGTCCTTTATTTACTCAATCAGAGGACTATATGGCAGTCCTGTGAAGTGGAATCATTTAATTAGGAGATGGTACAAGTATTCAACCGAAGTGCTACAGCTAAATTCTGTAATTGCCACATGGAGCATCAACTGTGTCTTCTTGTATGCTGTCTGCTCCTATAAGATTGCATCAGTGTGATCTATTGTGCCGTCAATATTACTTCCCATTTTCCATGGGAACTCCAGTGAGACTGTGCAGTCAAGTCAGACTCCTGAATAATTCGGAGTTGAGTTGGATGCAATACAATCAATTATTAAAAAAATTATTAGGAATGTTATCTACCAAAATTGACTTTTGACTAGCATTCATTTATCAGCTTTGATTGAAGTATCTCATGATCCAGAGAGATTGTGTTTTTAGATGGCAAATAAAATTCAACGATGGTAAGTGCAAAATAGTTTTACAGAAGGAGGAATCATGTTCCTGTCTATATATATCTATGGACAGCATGGTATAGCCACGCAGAGATGTTTAATTGTTTCTGGGAGTTGTTCAGAAAGTTCAGCTTAAGAAAGGCAAAAGAAAGATTAGGAGCGGTGAGGTAAAGAATAGTGGGAAAAACAAAAAGCATCATTATGTTTTTATGCATATTCATGGCATATCTGTGTCTTAAATGCTGAATACAATTATGCTTATCTTATCTCAAAAAAGGCAAAGGTAACCTGAAAGCTGTACAGAGAAATGTGATGTGTTTTACCAGATGCAGGAATGCCTTCCATGCACTGTGGACTGGAAAGAGCTGGACTTTTATCTTGGAAAAGAACTTCTGATGGTATGTAATTAATATTGCAGAGAATATCATTAGGGAAGGATTAGGCTCTGTTTTTCACAATTCAGTGAAATTATTTGGCTTAAAACAACAGAGCCTTCTTTTTTCTTTGCAGTACTTATCAAAATGGAGAATAGGATACAGTGGAAATGAAAAGCAAAAATGAGTTAAAAAAAGAATTAGACATATTCATTGAAGTCCAATGGTGGTTGTTAAACCATATGTTTCAGAAATAAACTCTGCTTCATGAGGTCGTTATAACTGATTGAGGGAAGCTGGCAGGTAAACTGGAAACAAGGCGCAGCCTGGAGCTCCTCCTCTGTTGCTTCCCCAATCACCCCTCATGAGGCACAGGCTGGGCAGACTGCCATCTGATCCAGGGTGGGTTTTATGTTCTTATGTATCCAGTGCTTAGCAATCTTCTCTTAGATTTATTTTATTATTTCTATTAGCCTTTTTTAAATGACTTGAAACCTTTTGTGTGCTGCTCTTACCTCCCTCTTAGGTCCAGTCAAACAAATCTGGGAAACAGTGTGTATGCTACTGGGCTTAAGGACAAAAACAAGCTGTGGGAGAGATGACAGGGGTCTAGAGAAGTGACTTGCTCTTGCTTACACAAGCACGGAGTGCTAGTCAAGAACAACTTTATCTATCTGGTGAATTCTTGACCTTGTTAAAATCAATGGTATAACTACCTTTTGTCTCCAAAAAGTTAGCTCTTCACCCTTTGTAATGAAAATTCTGTAGACATTAGTTAGTATACTGTATTCTGAATTATGATATTATATTAGAATAGGCTAGTCCAGGCTAGAAAAGTAATTAGAGTCCTCTTTTCAATTACTGGAAGCCTATTTATCTTACCTTCAGAAACTCTGAACTGCTTCCATCACTGTGCGTGATACTTATCACAAGCTGCCTGGGTGATTATCCAGTAAGACGCTGCAACTCTGAACTCCCAGAGAGCTCTGAGAACCCAGGAGAGGCAGCAGACAGCCCTTAAGAGACAGCATGCATCTAGCAAAATCAGTTTTAAAATGAGTTCACCCATTTTTTTCAGGTATATAAATTCCTGCCCTGCATGTTAGTGCTCCAAGTCTCACTCTGTCTAAATTTTCTACCTGCATAAGTTAACTTCAGCATGGAAAACCCCTGGGGAATATAGCAGTGCCTGTGAAAGGGGGACCTGGATATTCTTGATTACAAGATGTATATCTCAAATAGAGTAGGAATGATTTTAATCCAGATTATGACATTTGTATTCTTTTCAAGTTAGTCTGCATATGGGAAAACTTATTAACATCTCAGATCTATGGTAGAAAAATTGTTTTTCATACTAAGATAAAAATCTTCAAGTTAATTTTAAATGTAACATATTTGTTTGGGTTTTTTTTCTCAGTTTGTTTTTTCTTTATGAGATTTCTCTTGTCCCAGTGCATTTTGTGAATAATAATCTTCAGTCTTCAAAAGAACAATAGCACTTGGATTTTCTTCCACATTAACTGGACTACATTTTTTGAACACATGCTAGAGATTTAGAGCCACATCCTTGTGAAAACTGAATCAAAGGAGCTTTGCTGATTTACACAGTCTGAAGATTTTTCTCTGTGTTCTGGGCTTTGCTGCTAGCCCCAGATTTCATGCTACAAGAAACCATGAGAGTTTCCATCATCACTGTATAACTGGCTCTATGCTTCCAAAAGCTGGAAGAAGAAGAACTACAAATGATCTGGAGAATATTAGTACTGGAAATTGGTTTAAATTTAGTACTACAAAGTGCAAAGTACTTCCCTTAGGAAACAGTAACAAGAACTTCTAGAAACAAGGAGACTCCTTTAGACAGAAGTCAAATGCCTGCATCTCAGCCATTGCAAACTGATACATAGAGATATGTCTAAGCTATTGGCAATGATGTGACTGTAAAAAAGGCAAATGAAATATCAGGCAAGACATACCTAGTAGAAATAGCAAAATATTAATGATACTACATATGGTATAAAAAGAATCTCTGGAATAGGGTGTACAGTGGAATTGTTCGTGCTTCTTGAGTCAAGATTAATTTAATGGGGGAAGATATATACATGAATCTACCAGGAAGAAGACAGGAAAGCAATCTATCTCAGAAAAAGAGGTGGAAAGATCTTAGTAAGAGAAGCTAGTGTCCTGCCTCAGCCTTCTTGCCTGAGAGCTTAATTTCAAGCTTCATAAGCAAAACTGGAAAAAAATCCCCCAGACCACCATTCTATGGCTAAACAATGGCTGAGAATTACATGTAGACCCTAAAAACAATCGCTTCCTATGTACTTTGAGATTTCACAGCTTGCTTTCTCACAGATGAATTTTAATATATCCGTCAGTCTTCTTTAGATAGGAAAAGTAGGATACAGTATGCAACACTGAAACTATTTCCTATCCGCTCTCCATATGGATACCGTCAGAGTAAGCTGCTTCACATAAAAATATTCTTAGTGGGAGCATAACAGCAGCCGCATGAGGATTGAACAGGGGATTAATTCTTCCTAACTATAGGTGCCTAAAGTGTTTCACGTAGAAGCCTGGTCATATCCAGAGGGCAGTCAAGTCTTAGGTGGGTTGGAACACCCTGGGGAGATGTCTCTCTCTTGACTAGGCAGTAATATTTGGCACTTGGGTTTGGTGTCTCAATGTCTCTGTATCCTCTCATAGGTGAATCCTTCCACTTCATGCAGAATGGCTGGTGTGCTGCAAATTCTCATCTCAATGTGAATTAAGTTCAAAATGAAGACAAAGCCACCATCAAAGAACAAAATCAATGGTTGTTTTGTCACAGATTTGAAGGCAGGAGAATTGGGTTTGAACGAACATTTCTACCCTGAATATGGCCTCTTAAAATGTGTATTTTTGTCATGAATCCCTTCCTCTCAGGGCAAGAAAACGATAGTTAATTCTAAGTTTCTTTACTGGTTCCTTCTACATGATTATTTCAAGCCTCTGAGGAAGAATTACTTCCAGGTTGACTTTTCCACCAGTTGGAATCTCTCCTGCCAGGATTATGAAGATGTCTCCCACACAATATAAAAATCTCTTTGATGTAACCTGTATCTCGCTCTAGCTGCACAGTAAATATCTGGGAAATTATACTCTCCAGTGGGGAGGGTATCCTGTGGTTACAAGTATCTTGAGAGTTGGTCCAAGAATTATTATTCTTCCTTTCCTCCAGTCTCGGTGATCTATAGCGTTTACCTCCTGTAGATTCCCCTTTGATTTTCATTCCTTTTGTCTTTGTCCAAGACCTTCACTACCCTATTCTCCATTTTCATATTGTCATCTGCTGGCATTGGAGATGTTTTTCACATACAAAACCATCCCTCCTCTGTCTCTTCCCATTGCATCTCTTCTATATAAATTGAACCTGTCCGTACTGATATTCTGGTTATGAGAATCATTTTACAAGGTTTCACTTGCACTTGTATTTTCCATTATTTAGTGATACTTCTAGTTCTTCTTGCTTGTTTCCCATACAGAATTTCCATTCACATAAAGCCACTTTATGACTTTAGTACTCTTATTATTCATCTTCAATTTCAGATCCTCAACTTCTATCTTTGTGTGTTAAAAGCACACACTTGATTCTTTGCATTAAGTAAAAGCTTCTCTGTTCAGCTTATTTTAAAGCCCACATAACAAGACAATTTTGTACCTGAGAAGTTGTCATTCTCCCTGTTTTAGTGGAGACCATCTAAACAAAGCAGCCATCTCATCACAGAAGATAGCTGAATGCTCTTTGATTCTAAAATCTTTTCCTCTGTGCTGCAGGAGAATATAGTGATCTGTGTTTCATACCTGTCTTTTCTTTTCTTTGCCAATACATTGTATGGGAAGGGTCTGTGAAAAAAGTCACCTGGGTTGATTTCAGCTTTGTTTCTTTCCCTGTTTCTTTTCCTTGATCTCTGAGGAGGTCTTTCATCTTCCCTAAACAAAATTATAGCTGTTCCTTAATTCAGAGATTGCTTATCAGAAAAAAGCCCCTTCCTTCTAAATAAATAAATAAATAGAATAAAACTAGATGAATGTGAAACAAATATTTCACATTGTTGTAGTTATCAATATGCTAATGTCTGTACTCTGCAGTATTACTGTGGAAATACTGCGGTATTACTGTGGAAACAGTGATGTGGGTTGCTAAAAGAGATGATCTACTGTCAAATGCCTGCCAAAAAAAAGAGGGGTCAATTTCTTTATGTGCCTTCATATTAAAAAGAACAGCAGAAAACTGAAAGCCCAATCGGATTCATATTGTTGTGGATTTTGAAGCTTGAGCTCAAAGCATCATAACAAAATTGCAGCCCAAACACTTCAGGAGGCATTCTAAGGCTGTGCAGGAGCACTGAAGGGATAAGTAGAAATATTATTTGTATTTTAACAGATAAATGTCATTTAGCTGTTTTCCTGTTTTAACAGGGAATTTGAATGATGATTCCTGAGTTTCTCTGAGGTTGGTTCACTTAGCAGCACTCTTTGATATTTGTGAAATGCCAGCTTTCTATGAATATAGGAGTTTGGCAAAGAACGAGAGAACTATTCATTAAAATTCAAAAGTACATAAATGACAAATAAGGAAGTAATTTAGAGGATGTATTTGGCATGTGGGGTGTGGAAACCAACCAAGTAGCCTACTGAAACTTTGACTATATTTGAAGTTGTGTATTTAACTCATCCTTCTGATCCCAAGCTGGCTGGAGTGTGCAGAGGAAGTGCTTTCAGTCCTGTGAGAGGCACCAGGTGTGCTTTGTACTGAGGTCAGGGGTTAGCCTCTAGACTTGGTGAGGCCGGGGTGAAGGCTGAAGAGCTGGGCCGTCTGCTGCCTGTGCTCCGTGGGGTTGATGGAAAGTTACAACACTGACAAAACCAAGTGGCAGATAGGGTAAATGCAGTGATGTAACCAAGAGCTCTATTTTTTATATCTCTTGTCACATGAGGCCAGGAATGGTTGTTGCCCAGCTGATGGCAATTTTTTCTCGAGAAGGGACAAAGACAGCACCTTGTATCTTTCCACAAGGATTAGAAGAGCTTGCTTTGTTTCTGCTGTGCCTAAAGGTAGCCTGCCTTTGGATATCGTTTTGAGGGGGCAACTTGAGGAGAGAGTTTGCCTTGCCTGGGCTAAAAGCCTGGGGTGCTATATACTCATTGCTATTTGTACTTGGAATAGATAGACAAAACCTATACTGGGATCACCTGTACATGTCAACTGCGCTGTCAGCACATAGAAACAGAATGATTTCTACTCAAGCTAACGTTGTCTATGAGACAAAACACATCTCAGAGACGTCAAAGCTTCCTTTGCACGAGCGATTTTCTTTGCATGCCACAATGATTGTGCAGACTGCATTACAGATCTGTGTTGCTGGCTGGAGTTTGCAAACATGCCTTAGCTCCCTTTTCACAGGGAGCTGCTTGCATGGGAAAAAGCTAATGAGTTCAGAGGCAAGATTTGAAAATATACAGTGCCATGAAAAAATATTGCAGAATCTCTGAACCCTTCTCACAAAGAAAGAGATATATCAATCTATTATTCCCTCTAATAAGCTGCTTGGTACACAGTAAAGCCAGGAATTACCTTTACTGGCTTGAGAGCCATTTTAAGGTGCACAAATGGCATGGTAACTTCATTGTTCACAATGATAATTAAGTCACAACATTATCTCATCACAGTGAGTCACTTAACTGGCATCACTGTTGCAAGATGGGAAAATTTACCAAGCTGGAAAATTATGGGTCAGATTAACTCCTAGTGTAACATTCAGAAGTATTATGCCCTGAATACATTTGGCCCACCCTTTATAAATTAGATTGTGTTTAATGTGCTTTGGAGAGGAGATGAATCACACCTGCTGTTGGGGGGGTGGGGGGGAGGAAAGAAGCAAAAACCTGTCTCATCCTTTTAGTTTGCCCATTCCTCAGGGCAAATGGCAGTTGAAGTTGTGGAAATAATCCCTTGTTTTTCCAGAAAAGGCCTACCTGCAGCTTCAGCAGTAGATCACCAAGAGAGTATATCTTCTGTACCAGGTCATGGGAGTTCAGTGCAGAGTTGTACAGTAGAAAGAGCATGCCTGCAGTCTCTTAAAGACATCAGACTGCTGCAAAGTCAGCCATGCACATGGCCCTGAAGGGATATCTACAAGGTACTTAAAGCTGTAACATCACACAGAAAGGTCTGAGACGGGATTTGAGTCTAAAATATAAAATTACATTTGAAAAGTGTTTTAAAACAGACCATGAGTTCATGTTTTTGCAAAGCCCCTATGACTGGATTTTTTTTTTTTTTTGACTGCTAATTTTTGTTTTTTAAAGAAAGAAGGAAAACAGAAACTGTTGGTACTGTAATATTTTTACTGATGACTTGCATTATCCCTGACTGACAGCTCTTTAATTCAATTGCAGGAAAATATGGACATCATGCCCAGGTAAACATTCATTAACTTTTCTTGGCAGCCCTTTTTAAATTAAAGGAAAAAAAAATGGCACTTCAAGTTGCTGCCAGATTTGGCAGCTCTGATCTTGTCCTGACTCTAATCCCAAGGAGTATTTATCAGGTTTCTTTTCTGAGAATACTGGTGTGCTCAAAGCAAAGTGGGTGCCACTGTCTCTGGCAGGCTCGGAACTTGGTCAGCCCCTGTCGGGGTGGCAATCCAAGCTCAGAAGCAAGTGGAACAAACCCCTCAGTGGGTGCAGAGTGCTGCTCTCAGATTTTAGTTTTGTAGAAAGAGTTAAACATTTAAAGATGAGGGTTCAGGGAAGGAGAGTCTGAGCCTGTTTAACTTGTTTTTCTCTTCCCCAGAGCTGCCCAAGTTTACAGTCTGTGGCGCTATCTGTAGGGCTTCAGACAGCAATAAAAGGGAGGCAGAGAGGTTCTCTGACAAAAGCCTGAAACCCTGGTATCTCTTTTGTTTTCACCCTAGTCTATGGCCACTGACATTACTCCCTTACACCATGGATGGGTAATAAGCCCCCTTCTCAGGAATAGAAAAGCTCTTATACATTTTAATGTGACCTTAGACAGTGCTTTTCAGAAATCACAGGCACATCTGACTACACTTGAGGTTGAATTGAGCTAATGGCATTCACCTCATCTTTAGATGCAAAATTGGAAGATAAAAAGACCTTGATGTGAAAAGGAAAGGGGGGTTGTGGGGAGCGGGGGTGG
>VXBX01003191.1:872152-901890 GCA_013400415.1 Scytalopus superciliaris | reverse complement strand
TTTTTTTTTTTTTTAAACAAGCTCTTGTGCACTATTCCTGCTGAAGAAGGCAAGGGGCTGAGAGGGAAGCTCTAATAATTTGCAAGATCAAAATAGTGAAAGGATCAAAGCATTTGAAATTTTCAGAGGTAAAGTGTTCAACACCAGGCTGAGGCCACACTTAGGAAGCCCTTCCCAGCCTGAGCGTCCCAGCAGGGCCAGGGGTGTGCTGGGCTGTGGGTGCGAGGTAGGGAGGGTGCCGGTGGGTCTGCAGTCCCTGGTCTCCTGTGCTGGGGGAAGGCGAGCCTTGTGAAGGCTCTGTGGAAAGGAAGGTATGTGTGCAGCAGGGGGATGGTTAACACTTCCAAATTCGCAGCTATGGTTTTAGGACTCTTTCCAGCATTAGTTTCTCTTCAACATTTTTATTTTAGGGCTTTCAGTCTTTGCATTATGTGTTTTTCCTGTTTGAGGGAGAGAGTAAGAAACTTAAACTAGAATTCAGAAGCTGGTCCAGGACTCGGCTCCAGCTGGAAAAACACATGTGCTGGCATTCAGCTCCTGTAAGCTCCTTTCTGACTATTTTGAATGCTGGCATTGTTACAATAGGCAGGGGAGCAGCCATGATAGCCCAGGGTGACAAATTGCTCAGTCTTGTGCATATATGTTTTTGCCTGGCTGGTTTTTATTAGCATGTAAGCATCATCTACAGACTGCACATTCTTTCCCTTTCATTTTCATGACCCTGTCCAGTTCAGATGACTGACAGATTCACTATGTGATTTCCAGCTTTTGATGATTAGCTTTTTGACAGCGGTCCTTATCTTTTATTTAATATTGTTATGATGATTATTACAAAGGGCTGCGTGTCGGACAGTGTGGAAATCAGACTGGGTGCTGCCTCCTTAACTCTGCTGATAACTTTGTGTTGACTGAGCAACAAAACAGAACACAACTTTATAGGTTAAATAAGGAAAAAGGGGGACAACTGACAAATCTGATTATTTGGGTTGTTGCAAGAGGTAGCTATTTTATGTCAATAGGTAGCTACCTTATGCCCTGCTCCTTCAAGGACTTTGGTACTTATTTAACTTTTCCTCAGGCAAGTAATCCCATTGATTTAAGTGGGACTATACATATGTGTGTAAGGGCCAGGGCCTTATTATGCAAAGAGGATGTAAATAAACATCAACTTTTCCCCCTTTGGTTAAAAGGAGACTCTTGTAAATGAATGAAACTAAATGAACAAACAGAAAACAGATGAAAGGGAAAGCATCCCTTCTTCCTGAAAGAAAAATGTTACATGCATCACTTCAGATTTGGCAGGCTCTTGTCTCTTACAGGATCTGTTTTGTTTGCTTAGAGATGGCTGAATTACTATTTTTGATACCACTTAGGACCATGTGCTAGAAAAGGGTTCTCATCAAAGCCTCCCAGTGGGTCTGGACAAGATCTCTCAAGCACACAGTGTGCTCTCCAGCAGGGGTGATGGTGAACAGGGGTGAGGGGTAATTTTTGTGGTGCAGCCCCTCTTTTGCATAGGAATTTGCATGAAAGATAAACACACATTGTGTGTGCAAATCAGGAATAGCTACTTGTTGGGCATTTACCAAGGAGAAAGGCTTTGACTTCACAACTTGCTTTCATTGCTGGTCCAAAAGCTTAAATGTCTCATCTTCCAAGTGGTTATTAAATTATCTGTGTCTATTGCTCAAGGCAATTTTTGCTTGGTTCTGATGTCCTTGCTGAGGGTAGAGGCTGGTAGAGGGACCCAAGATGCAGAAGACTGATTTCTGTTCCAGGATCTGCTTGGTAAGAAGACTGACTCTCAAATTTCCTGGCCATCCTTTCCCCATGAGTTAGATTTTGCTTTGTTGCTGTGATTTGAAACAGCTGCAAATGGAATCTTTGCCACTGAGGTTTGGGGACAAAATAGAGATGATATCCTCAAAACACTCTCACAGACATGATTCTTTCCTTCTTGGCCTTGCAGGGAGGGAATTGAGTTTGGCATTATGAAATGCCTCTGGGGATTTTATGTCAGGAGAAAATATTCCTTTACTTTGGGAATTCAGTACTGGCAATCAGTGGAGGCATGATATCCCCTTTTCAATGCTGAAATGGAGTGAAGGGATTGAGTCAGGGCAGAATCCTGTATCCCTGTTTAGCAGATGTTCCTCTTTCATGCATTGAGATTTTCCAATCAGTACATGTCATGGTTGGACTCAAGCATTGCAAGATAAAATCAGTCCTTTCAGTGGGTGGAAAAGCAGTCATGAATGTGTGAAAACTGTCTGGGAACATCCACGCTCTTCATTAAGGTCTCTGTGCATACTGAGGCTGATGGTAAACCTCCTGCCATCATCTCTCAACTTTGAATTGGGTTTATACATGGATTTCAGGGATCAGCAGAGGTCTTGTTACAGGTTGTTATCTTGGCTAAAGTCTGGCAATTGACCGCTTACAGTACAAGGTGTGAGCTGAGGCAGCACAAATTAAGAAACTGGGCATTTATTTTTTCTGGCTAAAGCAGACTCTCATATCCTATAGATCAACTGCTGAGGAGAACATTTAGCAGACTGTGCTCCGCTGTGAATCTGGTCAAAGCTTTTGTGTTGAAACATTATTTTGTTAAAACACACTTGTTTGCTGGCACTGAGTCATTTCAAAAGAACAGGCCTGTTCTAACACATCTTCCAAATGATTTCAAAACTGGACAGCAAAGCAGATTTCCATCAAAACCAGCCTGGCTTCTCACTGCTCCCTCTTTGCTGTCCACCCTTTGGGCTGTCTGGTGTGGACCAGGGTGGTCCTGCTGCTGGTGTGATCCTCCTGTGGCCCCACAGTGCTCTTGTAGCTTCCAGTGACCAGTGAACCTCTGTGGGATGGGAGCAGGTTTAGGGGCTCCCAGGCACCCTGGCCTGGTTGTAGGGCCATAGCTGAGCTGGAGTTTTCTGTGCTTGGTCTTCCCTGCATTCAGTACTTCTAACCAAAGCATTCCAATCATTTACAGAGCTTGCATTTTCTTTCCATACCCAGCTTTGAAACCTTCACCCTCCACTCTGATCTGGACATTTGGTTCTTTCAAAACTGCAAAGTTTTGCTCAGCAAGATCACCCTGGAATCCAGCTCTGGTCATGGTATGCACCTGGCTAACATGACCTAAGTAGATGAAGTGAGAAAAATGTGTGAGAACATGGACTGGCAAATCAAGACGGGAACTTTCTTGTGTCAGACAATAGGTAAGTAATGCCTCACTCTGCAAACACTTACCATGAAGTGCTTATTTTAGGAGGCAGTCTAAACACCTAAGTGAGACTGTGCCCTGGGAATAAATGTGGAACTTTGGACCATCCATTTGTACAAGTCAATATTACTGCCTTTTGGTAAACACAGTAATGAGGTTCACTTGTGTATCTGGCTCTCTGTTTTGTGGGAGGCTTTTGCAACCCTGGCTTTCAGTGAGATTTTGTCCCTTCTCTGAGGGCTGCATTGGCAGTGCATCACCTCCTCCTGGCTTCTGCCCAGCTATAATACCTGATGTCCTCTGTTGCTGAGGGTGCTGGGGCTGAGGGAGCTGCTGTTGGATAGGCACCATGGGCAGCAACAGCTCTCAGGAGTGTGGTGAGGGTGCTTCCCATTGCTGCGCTTTTCCGACAGGGAGGTTGAGTTTAATTTGCTGGCTAATCTCTGGTGGTGAAATTCATTTCTGCTCTGTCTGTTTAGATTGCTGTGACACCCACCCATGCAGGCATCTGCAGCACCCTTTGGCTGCCAGGGGCTCTGGGTGGATTGGAGTGAGGAGGAGGGCTGGCTGCTAATAGCTGCTCCCATCCACACTCGGCCCCGGTGTGATGTCAAGAGACAGGTCTGTTCAGACACACCTGCTTCCCATGCAGAGCCCTGGTAAACTCATCACAGTGTCTGTAACATTGGAGGTCTGAGATCGCCTGAGTTTTGTCCCTCCCTTCACAGGTTTTAGCACATAAATCAATGTGATTGTCTCAGTTCCTCTCCTTTGTTGTTTTCCTGCTTTATTTTTCACCATAAATTTTCTCATATAAGTTAGGGAAGGTTACAAACAGAAGAATAGAAGGGAAAAAGTGAATGCTTTCTGGCCTTGCTCACATGGGACAACATTTCAAACCTTCTACATATTTCTCAATATTTTGCCTTTGATTTTAATAACTTTTAATCACTTTCCTCATTAACCTGATTGTTCATTTTTCAATATGCTCCTTTAACTACTTATATACCTTACAAAAAAAAAGTAGTGCAGAGAAAGCAAACTAATTTATGAGAAAAACAGAAGCACATGGAATTCCATATTGGGCAGATTTGTGATGAGCAATTAATTATTTCTATTTTCTTCCTTCCCAGTTTAAATACAGTTTAAGTTGTTGATGTTAATATTATCAAACCAACATTTTTATATCATTTGCCAGGCTTGACAGAATTAAGTGGATTTCTTTGAGTGATAATAGACATAATTAATTTTGTATATAAGTTGCTTCATTGCCTTTGAAGTTAAGTAAAAAATGAGATGTTAAGACTGAATTAGTTATATTTAATTGGAAACGATTACAAAAAAAATAAACTAGATACACGGTAGTTCCATGAAATAGAAAAGAGAGTGCATGTATAACTGCAGAAATGAACAATTTATAGTTGAATGTTTTGCGTTAATGGCTGTGAGGGTGAAAGCAGGGATGGCAAGCACAATGGAAGAAGGAAGAGTGACACAGAAAGGGCAGGGCTGAGATATCTGAACATGATTGACAAGAATAGTTCCGTGAAATTTCTTTATAGGTCATGCAAACAGACCGAATGAAACCATCGCTCTTGAAGATAGTGCAAGTGTTTCATTTTCCTTATTTCATCTTTTGCAGTCCTATAATAAATAGTGGTTATATGCAATGTTAATACCTTGCAAAGTATGTCAGGTTCAGCCATGTGCCCCTGTACCAGGCTTAGTAGATATTTGGAAGATGAAAGGAGATGTTAGCATGTTCAATGGCTTTTAACATATAGCACTGCTTATCAGGAGCCTATTCTGAAAAATGACATGCCAGAGACCTGGCATCCTCCTGTGCATCAACTGGGCAGCCTGGAAAAATCTAGTCTATGATACCATATTATAAATTAGATATTATTCTCAGATGTAATTAACTGATTATCATCTCTGTCCTGTATAGAGTAAAATTTGACTGTTTATTAAAATGACTAAGTTTCTGGCCCAACTTTTCTCTCAGAAATAGCCTAATTTAAGTTTTCAGCTGTGAGAATAAAGTTCTGTTTTATTTTCATCCACAAATCCGCAGGTTAAAGCAACTGCATGGAGACAGTATATGGAAGAGGAGAAGGAATGATGGAGTTGACTTCCTTCAAGTGGAACAGATCAACCCAGTAAAACCAGCAATTCCCCTCAAGAACAGGAGTTCAGGCAAGGTAAAAAATGGGTGATACATATATTCCTATACCAGTGTGGTGAACTGGATGCTCTAGTTTATATTGGATGCCAGCTAGGTAAAATCAGCTGTATAAGTGAAGAGATTACAGCAGTGCCTACAAAAGGATGAAAACTAAAGCTTTTATTTCACCTGAAATTATCAGGAAATAGTGTGGATTATAACACTGAGATTCCCTTTCCCCCCTCCTACACCTTTGTTGACAGTGAGGACACACACCAAGTTCATCTTTGGTCAAGTATGTGCCCACAAACCTCTGCAATCTGGGTGGAAGAAAGTGGAGGTACTGTTGAGGAGTAAACAGAAGATGCCTGTGGTCACCTTTAAATTACTGTTATGGTGAAAGGTGCTAATAACTGCCATCAAGTGAGCCTTTGATCCAAAGACAATAATAGATCTCATTAAAATCAGTGGGCTTGCCAAACACTCCTTTTCAGCTAGGAAGAAGAAGAAGCAACTGAGCCTCTTTAAACAGCAGAGACAATGGAGGGATTTCAGACAGCACATGCCAGGTCAGATCTGAGCATGTAGGCAGGGGGATTTCCTTGGTGGCCCACAGAGGATGGGATATTGGATTTGCAGTTGCTGAGTGAAGCCATTGAAAACCTGCTGGATGGTGGATTCTGAGTACAGAATTTGGATACAGAAACCCCCTCCGTGATCAGGGAAGGACACTTCTGGTTTGGCAAAAAAAGGGAAAGTAAAAACATAACCTAGAGAACACTGCTGTAGTGTGTCACTAGTTTCTCAGCTAGGGCAGTCCTGGGGGCAATGGAGTCTTGTCCAAGTCCTCCTTTAGCTTTAGCTCCTTTAGCAATAGTGATGCACTTGAAAACTAGTGAAGTCTGGGGAAGACTCCTTTTGCCTTTTGTGAGTTCTGGATCAGGTCAGGGTTGCCAAGAGTTTGATACTGCTAAGATGATTATCTTAAGGGGATGTTTCTGGAGGAACTGTACAGCGGGGGAGACAATACTTGCTTTGCCTGGTTTTGACAGCATGTCACATTCAATGGATGCTCTCTTCACTTTCCAGCTTTTGACAGGCCGTAAAGGCTAATTAAACAAAACTACTAAATTCACATGCTTAGCTCAAAGGAGCACACATTTATCTTGCAAATAGTTAATACCTACTATCATGGGTATGTAACTAGTCAGTGTGATATAACACATATTGCAGAGCTTACTGAAGGCAGATATTGCCAATTAACACATGGTATTACCAATCAGTGTTCGTGCCATTTATAGAACACGTTGCCTTGCTGCTATGGAGCTTCAAGACCCAAAGCAGTAGGAATGCATTTTTGAAGTAGGATTTTGTCAGAGAGGGAGTAAAGCTCTGCGTTGCTGAAGAGATGGAAGAGCAAAGAAGGGCTGAACTCCAGGAAGAGGAGCAGCACCTTACAAACACACAAAAAACAGACAAGGTCTCTGGGTTACAGTCTCAGGCCAACAAAATTCTGTGTATGAGACATCAGAGGATGGCAGTGCGAGGGAGGAGGGAGGGGAAAAAGGTGGTGTGATAAAGCACAGGTATGTACACTGGAGAACAGCTTTTTTGTATTGTGCTTTGTCAGCAGATTACAGAGGTAGGGGAGGCTTCCATGTCATGGGCAGCATTGACAAGAAGCAGCAAGAAACAGAGCAGAGGATAGTTGTTTGAAACAGGTATTTAAGACAGGACAATAAAGGAATAAAAGGCCACTTTCTGTTTCCTCAGTTTTGGGATACCTGGGGAAAATTCAACTCTCCAGGCCCAGAAAGTTCATGTGGGCAGCTGCTGAAATATTTTTCATTTTGCCCCACTCAAGAAAAGGCTGTATCCTTACCTTTCCTTCCTGTCCCTTGGCTACCACAGCTGTCAAGAAAATCTTCCTTAGAGTGCTATTGGTGCTTGAGCTGGAGTTTAGTAGTCTCTTCTGTTCCCAAAGTGTACTCAGCAGCAGAGAGGTCCCTGTGTTTGAGAGAGTGGGGTTAAGAGCTCGGGATTAATGAGAAAGAGTAACAGGCTCATCAACAAGGAGACAGGAGAGAAATACATACATACATACATACATACATATATATATATGCACACATACACATAGCCATACATATATATAGATACATATAGATAAAGCAACCAGAAGATAAAGACACTAAAGACAGAATACTTCCTAAAAGTGGTCTGACATAGAATTTCTCATGAGCCAGTAATATATGCTGTCTCTAATGATGAAGTTTTTGTGCATCAGGATCAAAAATGTATTAACACTGTAGGCTTCCTTTTCTATGAGAAGGAGCTGTTGGTACCTCCTGCTGGAGTCCAGATATTGGTATAAGCTGGCATTAGTATCTCAAGAGGAATGTATTTTTAATGTGTGGGTCGGTTTTTTTTTTGTTTTTGTTTTTGTTTTGTTTTTTGTTTTTTCTTTTTTTTCTTTGTTTTGTTTTGTTTTTTGTTTGTTTTTTGTTTTGTTTTGTTGGGTTTTTTGTTTTGTTTTGTTTTGTTTTTCAGCTGAGGTGCTGTAGTATTAGGTTTGTATTCTCTTGATGCTAAATAATCACATTGTTCTCACTCAGCTTGTCAGGAGGTTGCACTGGAGCCTCTGAGGTGACTGGACCTGGAAAGTTGCTAAAAAGAAAGATTGGTGAATAATTGCTAGGGGTATTTTAGAGGTGTTTCTGCCTCTTCTGTAATTAAGAAAGCACAGCTTGGGGTTTATATAGATGTTTGCACAATTTTTTTTCTCATCTCATTTATTTTTAACAAGAGAAGTCTGAGTGGTGCTCCCTTCCTTCATCCTCTTCTATATGCTATGGGAAAAAAAACCAGAACAGAAAGGAAACAGCAAAATCACTTCTGAAAAATGTGCCTCTTCCCTCCATCCAAATACAGAAGGTAACTACCACCCTTTTTGTAACTAGTTCTACATTCAAGAAGAAAATAAGGGGAAACCTGATGGTTTGTAATACAAGTATCTTATCTTCTGAATCCCGGTTTTCAGTAGTCAGTTCAGCCTTGAGTGGTTTACATCAAAATCATCCTGTTCAGTTACCTAATTTAATTTCTCTATAAAATTCCTCTGGTCTCCAACTACTTGTCTTTTGAATCATCTCTAGGAGTTTGCAAGAGATGGTGAACTTGTTTCAATAAGTATTTTCCATTTCTTGAAGCAAGACATTGTGTTTCCTCTTCATGGTCACAATGGAAATTGACAGGGGATTTCCGTGAGTTGAAGCAAATTCAAAGGATGGTTTCAGTAAGATAATTTCTTCACATCATTCTTGGAAAAATGATACAACACATTGTACAGCTAAGACTGTTTTTTCCCTCAGTAGTACCAACCTAAAAAATTAAAACAAGACCACTAAAAAGTCTTTATCAAACAATATAGTACTGTACTATGGCTTCACATTTTTCTCTTATTGCTGGTGAGCATCAATGCTGAGCTAACACATGTAAAAATTTTTTGTTTAAGTACAGAGAAAAACATTAATAGAAATATTTTTCTTTTTGATAGTTTCTTCTTAAGAGAAAAATCAGAATTGCAAGGTAGCTTGCCTTTCTAGGTTTTACACTAATTTGGTTAAAATGAGTAGCTCTTTTAAAATATAAAGCTGTTTGCTTTTAGCAAAATTCACAAAAGCAGCAATTTTTTAAACCTATGAGAACAGAGGAAATTTAGAAAATCACAATTGTCCCTAAGCCTAAATAACTGGGGAAAAATGAAAGACATTTGGTTAGCTTTACTGAGCACATAATGTGCTGTTTGGCCTTCAGTACAATGTTTCAAAGTACTTGAATCCAAAACACCTCTCTAAGTCTCACTGAATGTTTTATCTTCAGTGTAGTGCTCCCATTTATGGGAGTGGGGGCTGTGATACTGATCATTAGATGTTGCACATTGCTAACATTTTAGCTATAAACTTGTTATGACCACCCCTCCCCTCCCCCTCTCGTCTTCCCTGTAGTTGATTGAAATGTCTATTTTATAGATGCCTGATTAAATATCTGAAGCTGCATGAAGTTTCTTTTTAATCCTGAATAAAAAGATTCTTTCTGTGTTAATTTAGAAACTGTTTTACTTTCTTTTGTGTCTGCTATTTAAAGGATGAAACATGGCCAAGATACACCTTTGTTTTTCTTCCACAAACCCTCCCGAAGTGCCGAAATCCAGTCAATCACTTTCACACACCCACAAAAAATAATGGCTTGACCTGCTCATGGCCAGATCTGACATGCCCTGCTGTGGTGGGAAAATTAATTCACCTCACTACACTGCAGTCACCCTCAGCTGAGTCCTTCAATTATTTCATTATGATCTAACTAAGGCTGATAACAGATCTCATTTG
Organism: Scytalopus superciliaris; assembly: GCA_013400415.1. Lineage (NCBI taxonomy): Eukaryota > Metazoa > Chordata > Aves > Passeriformes > Rhinocryptidae > Scytalopus > Scytalopus superciliaris. Next base: position 892,115 of record VXBX01003191.1, on the reverse strand, counting down.
ATACCGTGGATGGCTGGGGGGGCCAGCATGGGGGTGGGAAGTGGATGCCCTCACATGTCAAGCCCTTGCATCTAACCAGCCGAGCTTTGTGAGGCTTTCTTGCCTGATGGAAATGGGGGTGATTAAAGACATGTTGTGCCCGTCTGTGTAGCTTCCACATGATTTTTCTCCCTTAGACAATGTCCTGTGCATTTAGCATATTTGAAAACCTAGAGGATTTTCATCTTCCTCAGGCAAAAGGAAGGATGTTTTTGATGGAGTGGAGGAGTGCACTCAGAGTCCAGTGTTTACTGGAGAAAGGATCCATTATCATATTTTCTTTCTTCTTCTGCTTCTTTTCTTTTTTTTTTTTTTTTTCTTTTTTTCACCTGTGCAGTGACAGATGGATGAAGGAAGCCCTGGAAAAGTGTTAATTGCTCTTTTTTTTTCATTCAAGTGGTTCGGAGGTTCAGGAGACCCTCTAATTAAAGAATCTGTGAGTGAGCTGGGCATCTGGCCTCTGCCATTTTAATCAAACTTGTAATATGAGGAGAGGGCAATAGTTGTCCAATTACTTGACAGCTTGAAGAGGTATAGATAGTAAGTAAATACATTTGCTCAGAAGATGCCAAATTGTCATAACAACAAAAAGCCTGTGATCTATTTTGTGTTTATCACTTTTTAAAAAAAATCGGTAAACGTAACCCATCTTCATTCACCAAATGGATCTGTGTGGGTTGTAAGATTCTTCTACATGAGTTTGCATCTGCAACACAATTGGTATGCAGGAGTTTTGTGATATATGTGAATATTGTGATACTGAGTCAGAGTTTTTCTGATATGACTGAACTGAAGCTTTTTATTTCTGAGTGCTGTGAAATATCTGATTTCATCCATTTGCCTATGGAGAGTTGAGTAAAAAACACAGGTACCTTTTTTCCCTATTTTTCAAAGAATAAAGATCCTAGCTTACACACCTGGAACTTATCACAGAGTATAACAAGGCTCCTTCATGTTAGTGAACACTGTGTTGAGTATAAAATTATGTAGTGCTGTTGTCCTGAATCTGATGACAACCTGGAACAATTGCTGAGCAATGTGAATTTTGAAATCCTTCCTAAATGCTGTTAGCTCTGCTGTTAGTAAAGATGAATGTTCAAATACCATCACAGTTACTTAAAAATACAGGATCTTGTTGAATCAGCAGAATTCACATTATACCACTGTTTGTCTTTTTAAGAGAAAGAACTCATAAAATACTTATCTTGTTAAGACAAAGTACATCCCATATTCTTCAAGGTGAGGCCCTAGTGTCAGAGTAAACAAGGCAGATGACTCTTTAATAACTGTGTAATTCAGACCTACATTGAATTAATTAAAATGTCAGCACAAAGATACTGAAGGAAGCTGCTGCAGATTTTACATTTTGCTGCAGAATCCAAAGGACTTTGCTGCAGATACAAATCTTGCATCCTACATATTTTAAATGTGGATGGCTTAGTTGCTGGTACCTGGTCAATGGAATTATCTTTCATTGGTCTTTGAATCAAAGTTGAGCAGTGCATACCAATGGGTAGTATTTTTATTTTCTACAAACCAGTCAAAACTGTCACCTCTAAAACTCATCTTCATAACTCTTGTCTGTATTGGAAACACCAGCAGAGAAATCAATATTGAATGGACTATTAGACTCAGCATGGGCCCTTCTGGAGCCAATATTAGGAGTCTCTGTCCAAAGAGAGGAATGTCTCTTTGACCCCAATGTGATACTTCAGTGATACTTTTCCAGTCCTGTGAATACAGAGAGCTCCCCACTTCATTTTTTACATACTTTTGCAATTAGTCCTGAGCTTTATTTTAAAATTTCCTTCCTCAACAAAAGTCTCTACCCGCTTTTTGCTTGTACACCACATATAAGGCTGGCAACTGTCAGTACTTTTATAGCTGGCCCTCCAAATTATCTATTTGAATGAACAAAGAAGACTATTTTCTCATACTTATTAGACCTACATTTATAGTATCCACATGCTGGGGTAATTACTGCTAAATAATTTAATACTGTAAAAACTGACATATCCATTTAGGTGTATGCCTGTTATATTGTTAAACTGTATTGGGGTTCTGACCTCTATTAGACAGCAAATAATCCTACTAAAGACTGGTCATTCTCTCTCTCTCTCTCTTGCTCTTATGGTGAATTTTATTCATAAAGCTTAGGGGTTTGCAGCTATTCTCATTGTGAGATTAGTAAGTACACACTTGTGACAGCACTAAAAATTCAGTGCAATCACAATCATGTTTGATTACCAATTCAGAAGTATCTAACTATCTAGCTGCAAGGATAATTTTGCTCACTGTAAACAGCTTGGAGAATTGTGTGCGATCATGTTGTGTGACCAAAAAAAAAAAAAAAAAAAAATTAGATTATTTGCTAAATGCCAAAGCACATTAAATATTTTTGACAACAATGAAGATTCTTTGTAAATTGTAATTAGAGTGGAAATTATTGCACAGAGCCTGCTTCTCTATAATCCTTTTAAATCAGAGTAGTTGTAATTGGCCTTAGAGACTCAAACAGTTTCGTGTTTTATTTTCTAGAAGTTCCGCTTCTGCATATGTAATAACAGAATCCTTTGTGGATACGACACAATAGACATGTGTGTAGGGTTATTTTAGTTTATTTGTTTTGGTAGCGAGTCAGATAACCAGAGAAAAAGAATATAGAAAAGAAAACATGCCGAATGCTCCTGGATATGAATGGTACTTACATGTAAAAAAAGTTGCACAGAAATCATAATGAGCCAGATGAGGCTTAGAAAATCAGCACAGCGCTGCTGGTTAACATCTGCCAAGGACATGGACCTATATTTTGCCGATGGTATTGTCAGAGGCTTCAGGAAAGCTAATAACATGGGTTTTCCTGAACAGAAAACCATGGATTTTTAGCAAGTTCCAGAGTACTTAAAGCTTCATTTTCAAAGTTATAATTTTATTTTTGTTTTTTCTGTTTTTAGGTCCCCAGGAATGGAAACTTCAGGAGAGCCTGTGGGAGAGGATGAATTCTGCTGCAACCTTTCCACATCAAAAGAACACCCTTTTCAGAGGAAGATCTTTATGCTACCAGTACCACTGAAGGGCAAGAATGTCTGTGTGTTTGTATAAATAATAGCTGTGGGAATGGGAGGGAGCAGTGGCAGATAGTCAAGGAGTTAAGTGGAAGTCAAAATTAAGTGGGAATTTTGAGGTTTATTTGATGTAACACTTGGCTTTGAGGATGGAGGAAGTTGGACTTGAGGCAAACCTGCAAATTACAGCCCAGCCTCATTAGGAATTAGCTGGTAGTAATCAGAGAGCCTTAACTGACTGTAGAAGTATCTTTAATCTAGAGATGTGGATTCTGCTGGATGACTGTTGCTCATTCTCTCACAGGCTGAATTAGCTAGCAAAACCAATACCTCCTATATAAAATTTCAGCTCACCTCTGCTGAGCTTTGATTTCTCACCAATATCTAAAATGAAGCAAGGTTTGTCTTGGAACAGTTTACATGGGATTAACATTCATTTTATTATGACTTTCCCCTAAATAAGTCTAACTCTGGTCTGTAGATGTGATAAGAAAATAATGCATCTAGAGTCACTTCATCCAGTTCATGGATGGAAGTTACAAACCACAATCTCCAGTGTGACTCTATGTAAAACTGCAAATTTCAGATCTATTGAATTATGTTAGCTTTTCCTAAAGTGAAGGTTAACATTGGCCTACATATGATAATTTTATATTTTTAGTATTAAGTTTGCACCCATCACTCAGAAGTATAAAGCTCATCTGCTAATGTAGATTCATTAAAAACTGCTGAAGTCCAAGCATGAGATTTTTGTGACATTAGTAAAGTAAATGGCAAAATCCACAAGAAAGGACTAGAATGTTGTTGTACAAACCTGATTTTAGAAAATTGAAAAATTAGCATAAAACCAGTATAAATATCTGTCCTAAGTGTTTCAAGGAGATAAGAGCTGCATGAATGGACTCCATCCAAATCAGTGAAAAAAAAAAATCTATTATCTTCCATGAGTTTTGTGTCAGATACTCTGAAAAAAAACAGACCCCAAACAACATCTTTATCAGATTGATAATTTTTATTTCAATGGATTATTTCCAGATCAAGCTAATTTTTTTTCAAGAAACCAAAAATATCTAACCAGGTGAGAAATTTCCAAACCAAAACTAGGTCTTATTCTAGGCACCAGGTTAACTTACTCTTCTTTCCCTCAGGATAACCACAAACATTTTTGTATAATGAAATCAGTGATTCTTGGTTTGATTATATGCAACATGGTGAAGGTGTAAGTGTATCTTTGGCAAAGGCTGTTGCCTTTTCTTCCTACAGGTCTGCCTCATTGCTGGCTGAACTAGCTTACTGAAGAGCAACTACCCTAATTGGACTTAGACATTGGAAATGTTGAGGTGTCCAAAGCTGGAAGGATAGGGTGTAAACAGAGGGGATATATATAAATATATAAATATACATTCAGATGGGAGACACAAAGAGACGTGACTCATGTTGTGGTATAAGTCAGAATGCATAGTTGCGAAGAGCCAAAAGTCTAAAGTGCAGGTGATTTCTGCAAGTTGGAAGAAGAGGCCTTGGGGAACTCATCAGTTTGGGAAAATGAAAGGCTGCCATGGCCCTTGGCCCATTATCTCTGTGGGTCATGCTGCAGACAGGAGCAGGATGGTTGGGGCAGCTGGGAGCATTTCTCCAAAGCCTCTGGTCACTGAGAAATGGTTGATTCATTACATGCTCCTGGGACCTCTGCATTACAGCCTGCTGGCCTGGCACCAAAGGACAAGGGCCTTTGCAATCTGCATCCTCTTGTCAATGCTCTTTACTGGCCAAATCCAAAGGACTTTGTTTAAGTCTTACTGAGGTGAACCATACATTGAGTCGGTGGAAACCTTTTCTAAGCAATGCTAGAATAACGAAGTTGAAGAAGGCATTACTAAGGGAATGGATAGACCAGGTGACCTCACTGGTCTTTCCCATCAAACGCTTTAATCCACAGAAAAATACTGCACAGAAGTCTACAGTGCTTTGGGAGAAGACCAAGCACACTGCTAAAATAGCAGTGCTGGAAGGCATTAGGGCTTAGGGTGGTTTAATTATCCCAGTGCTGCTGCTGGGAAGACATTGTTGTTTCATCAGCATGTGGGTCCTTTCAGCACAGGTTGCACTGCAGATGGGCAGCAGAGCCATCGCTGTGCATTGCCTGCAGGCAGCACAGTCCATGAGCAGCTCAAGGACTGTGCTGCCTGCAGGCAGCACAGTCCTTGAGCTGCTCATGCCAGCTGTGGGGCCACACTCCTTTCCACTCCTTGTCCTCCCAGTCCTGTAGCCACTGTCTCTCCAGCATGGAAAAAGCCTTTGAAACAAGACCCTACTTTTTGAAGTGAGCAGAGTTTTAATATGAAGAATGCTAGATTTTACAATACACATGTGTTTGTGGTGCAAGTATATCTGAAAAGAGGGAGAAAAAGACTTTACATGTGCATACACGCATGCACATATCTATTAACAAAGACTGCACCTTTTAAAGTAAAGTAGTTTATAAAAATGGCAGTGAGATGGAATCAAACTTCAGGATGTAGTACTTAAGCTCTGGTCTCCAACATTACGTTTCTTGTTAGCCTCAACATACTCATTTGAAACGTCATTTATATTGATATTTTTACCAGACACCTGACTCATAGCTGCAATGTAGAGGTTAATTAGCTATGAAGTTTGAAAGCTCATGGAGGATCAAGAGTGCTATAGTGTTTTGTTGCTATGTTGCTGATTACTTCTGTGGTAGCTCTGACTGAACACGTGCAGGTACAAACACAAGTCCATCATGCACATGTCACCCTTGTGCTCTTCAGTTCAGAAGCATGGAAGTACCGATGAATAATCTAAGGGATCTGATAATAGTACCATGAAGAACTGGTGGGTACCACAAAACTACAGTTACTACAGGTAACACTTGGTTTTCCTTTATTTGCCATATGTACCTGCTGATTAAGCATGTGCTTATTCCAGGTGCATGGTAAGGCAGCAGAAAGCACAATCTCTTTGCCATCTTCTTCCCAGTTTATTTTATGGGGGACAGATGACTTGCTTTCCTCCTCCCCACATCGCTGTGCTTGCTGCTTCTCTGGCCAGGATGACTGGTGTGGGCGGCATGTCCCCTTGAGCACTTTGAGAAACTCCCTGACTTCCTCCCCCAGAGCTCAAATGTCTCCTTTCATTTTCCTGACACTTGTCACCCTGCCTCTGCTACTGCCGATGTTCCCTGTGCCAGGGATGCTGCACATGCAGGAGTGCTTCATGAAGCATGGGAGTGAGAGAGAGCCTGTGTTCACCACTGCTCTCTGCAGCCCCAGTGCATGGAGGTCAGTGGTGAAGGGTTGAAGCTTAGGCTGCAGTGGCTCTGCCCTAGCTGCATTGCTCTGTGCAGTGGCTGACCCCTCATCCACCAGTCTAATGCTCCTAAATATATGACTGCCTCCATCCTGTCACCCTGCCACAGCTCACCCTCTCACTGATGTGAATGGGTACTATATTTACCCAGGAGAGTCATGAAAATTGCCATGACAATGATTGTGGTTGCTTGGGAATGCAAGGAGCTAATTTTGCCTGAATAATAAGACACAGAGTCATCTGTCTCCCTTGGTAAAGCAACAAGGAGTTTGTGCAGGTGAGAACAGGTAATCTTTGTGAGGGCATAATTGCAAAATACAAAAATGTTCCCATATCAGTTCATACTGGTGACTAATAAAAGGCTCTTATGTGCTAATGGCTGAAGTTTGATGCACTCCCTCATTGTGCTGAAGATCTGTAGGATAACTGAGTGTCCCTGCCCCCTCATATCACCACCAAAGAGAAAAAAAATACCATTAAAAAAACTTTAGCCTGAAAATAACTCTATACTGTACATCTTTGCCTAGGGCAAATTTTTCACTGATGACTAACAGCATTTTAACAATCCACCTTTTATATTTATTGATCTAATGCTATGTAGTATGCCAAAGTTTATTTAAAGGAGACTTCAGTTTTGCTTTTGGAAATCTGGAGGAGAAGAAAAAAATAACTACCAAACCCTATAACTTTCAGCTGGTGCTTTTCCTTTTCCATCACCCTCTATCACAAAACCTGTGAAGACCTATTAGACAAAATGGTAACAACGATCCCATCCTAACAAACTAAAAAAGCATAGAACAAACACAAAAGCCAGTCCCAGTAATGCAAATGACTGTGAGGCACAGAGGCTCAGAAGAGGACGTCTTGGTGGAGAGGTGTTCCCTCTGTGAGCCCTGGAGTTGCTGCCTGGGTAGCTCCGTGTCCTGGAGCACATCTCCGTTGTGAACAACAGTGAGGGGCTGATTTTGCACATGGTTTAGAAAGATGCTATTCCCAATCCAAACACAGCAGTTTCCCCGGGAAGTTGAGAAAGAGTTTTCTGCTGCACCTGACTGTGAGAGACACCAAGCAAATTTGTGCAGCCACAAAGCCATGAACCCTCACCAGTGCTTCCTTCTCTGCAGCACAGTGGTGTAAGGCAGCTTGCAGCTGTGTCTGAGGCACTTCTCTGCTCTGTTTCAGTCTGTGGGAGCAATCAGCCTTCAAAGGCATTGGTCAGACTCAGCGAAGGGTACTGGTGGCTTTAAAACTGCTCCCAGGAATTAAATAAACAGTCTCTTAGGGTTCAGAAGAAATCTCTCCCTCACTCTTAAAATTTTTTTTTGGTGTCTTGCACTTTTAGTAAGTGACAGTTTTGCAAATTACTGGTAAAGAACTTAAATGTCTAATTAAATCTCGAAGATGTACAAGAGTTTGAAGAGCGTGATTGATGCCCACAAAGGTATGGCTGTCTAATGGAGTCGTCCTGACAGCAATCGCGAAAGCCCATTTAACGGCTGATGTCTTGTTGTGATCCATGTTGTCATTTTTTCATTACTGATTAAAATTAAAAATCTGCTTGGCAAATCCATTGTAAAAATTTCCTTCATGAAAATCGACGGGTACAAATTATTTTGTCAATCGCCTGGCAATCAAACTGTGACTGAAGACTGTTTCATGCCCATAGTTTTTTTTTTTTCTTTTTCCTCATGCCACTGAGTTTTCATAGCAAAGTTTCTTAAGTGTAGGTGGCAGTCTTGGCAATGTTTTTTTTGGTTTTTTTTTAATAAATAAAGATGCAGCTCTATATGTTAATGAAATGTTTTGTTTATGTTGTCTTCCCATTCCCATTTGAAAGCAAATAGGAATGTTCCTTACTTTGAAAGTTGGGCTATGCCACTGAATTGTCTAACGTCATGTAATGACAGGTGAATAATAGTAATAAAAGCCTTTATTAGGATAAAATCTGTTTTGAGAGTCAAAGCATAAGCTGTTCAAGATGCAAAACTGAAAAATAAAAAAAAAAATTAAAAAAAAAAAGGAAAAAACCAACCAAGTCTTACAATGCTGCATTCCTTATAGACAGAAGATATTTATGGCTGCACTTCTTGATGGGGTTTCCAGCTTGGTGTTCCCACATAAGGGTGCAGTGGACCTGGACGAGCTGCCCTGGGATGGTGACTGAAAACCCACCATGGAGGGTGAGCCAGCATGGCAAAGTGGGGTGAGGATGTGAATGAGCACTGATGTACTCCTTGCAGAAACAGCACTGAGAACTTGGCAGCACGTAGTTAACTGTCAGAGGAAAGTAATTTAGAGATCCTAATTTCTCTGTAAAATTCTAAGATGCTTTACTCTGGCTAAAAACAAACGGACAACTCAAGCAGCAAGAAAAACATTATTGTCCCATTAATAAAACTTTTCTCCCACTTAATTGATATTTCTGCTTCTCATAATTGAGTCTCATTGCTGAGTATAAATCAAAGATGATAAAAATAGCTCTCCATAGTTGATACGCGTGCTGGTTTCAAGTTTGATCTCTGTTGCTGTTCATGCTTATCTAATCTAATCAATGTATCTTTTTCTGCAGGTTCTTATATCATCACTGTGAATACTTATTTCAGAGAACAAGAGAAAAGGACTGTTTTGTTTAAGTTGCAGAGAAGTTTCTTTATTGTAATCTAAAATTAAAATGTTGAATTGTAATTCCTTTTAAACCCTCCAAAAAAAAAAAAAAAGAGTGTATTGTTCACCCTGGATGAATAAAAATTATCTAAATAATTTTATCCTTGTTTTAAGTCCATCATGTTTTGAACATGAGTATTTTATTAGTAACATTCTCAGGGTTATGAAATTTTAAAAACAAAATAAAGAGCCTGCAAGTAACTTTACAGTAAATACATTTATGTTTCTGTGAAATGGGTTGCAGATTTTAATGTAAAGACCTTGTCTGCTTATGGCAAAATGTCTTTGTATGACAATGCTTTTGGAAAGCTGATGCACCATACCACAGAGTAAAATGATGTAAAATAATTACTGGGAGAAAGGCTGGCTGCCCAAATCAGTTTTATAGATTCTTCAGTGCTTCTGGTGATATGCTTTAGGCAGTAAGGACTTGGAACTGCTGCCTTTTTATTACTGCTTAAATTTTGAAGTAGCAACATTAATAAGAACAATAACTTTTTTACTTTTTTTTTTAAATATTAATTTCCACAATAAAATACATGTTTTAACCTTTGCTGTAGAAAATTACAGAAGTATGTGCTTTCTAAAGTTGTGTACTATACATCTACCCAGGACCTGGCAGAGCACAATCTGCTTGAGAGCTATGGTGCTGTCTTCAGCTCAGCACTGAACTCCCCTGTGGAGGGGACTTGGAGAGCTGACGACCCACATCTGAACGTGCTCCTTTTTTAACTATGAGTTTCCCCAATCTTTCTAGGTGGGAGAGGCAGATCTGAGCTATCACAGTCTGTTTTTGGTAACCTTGCATACTGAAACCAATACTCTGGGCTGAAATCCAGGCAGCATGATGGGACTACTGCTGCTGCCCGAACAATTGTACAGGGCTTTTGCTGCTTCATCGGTTATTGTTTGTAGCATGGGTAATAAGTGAAAACAATGGGTTGGAGCAGAATAAGGAAACAAACAAAACAACAATGTGAATACCAAAACAACAACAGCAAAAAAACCCCCAAGCTTAAATGTTTTTTAATAATGTTAATGTGACAGACAGAAAGGCCAAGGAATTTTAGCCATGTGGGATATGTCACTCTTTATTTCTGCCTCTGAGGCAAAAGCAAAGCAAAATGCTTAATAGTTTGAGCTTGGAGCAGGGTGTCAACCTCAGTTTACTAAAGATTATTATTTACTTTACAGTAGTGCCCCAAACGTGCCAGCTGCTACATAAAAATACTGGGAAACATGCTTTTTCCCCTGAGAGTTGGTATGATGTGACCCCTCTTTCAGGCTGTCTGCAGGGTTTGAGCCTCAGGCTTACACGCATTCAAAATGTGTGCACACTGAGAACTTTCCCACTCTGCTGTCATATCGCGTCTCCATTACAGGGTAAAATCCTGGCATGTACCATCCTTCATCCAACAGGCCTTTTTCCATGGAAAGGAAAGTGGGAGTGTGGGTTTGGAGGCTCTCTTGGGAGAATTAGATGACAAATTCCCTCAGTATGCTACAATGCTCTTTAGTCCCAGAAGCTGGACATTGCAGCAAATTGAATTTGGCTATCTAAATCCTAAAATATAATTCACAGAACTCTCATCTAGGCTCATAACTTTGTTTAGTATATGACTACCTATATTAAAATTGCAGAAGAAGCCCAGTGAAACTGACATTTTTCTAGGACTGAATTTGTGTCCACAGAAAAGCAATGAAGCTGGTGAAGGACCTGGAGCACAAATCTTATAAGGAGCATCTGAAGGAGCTGGGGGTGTTTAACTTGGAGAAAAGGAGCATCGGGGGGGCCTTCTAGCTCCCTATAGCTACCTGAAAGAAGGTTGTAGCAAAATGGGGCTCTGCCTCTCCTCCCAAGTAATAAGCAATAACAATGAGAAGAAACAGCCTCAGTTTGGACCAGAGGAGGTTTAGATTGGATATTTAAAAAAATGTCACTGAAAAAATGGTCAGGCATTGAAACGGGGTGCCCAGGGTAGTGATGGTGTCACCATCCCTGGAGGTATTTAAAAGACATATAGCTGTGGCACTTAGGGACATGGTTTAGTGGTGGACTTGGTAGTGATGGGTTAATGGTTGGACTCGATGGTCTTAGAAATCTTTTCCATCCTTAATGATTCTATGACCCCATGATTCTTAATGTCTAATGCATACCTGAGATGGTCAGTGGTACTCTGAAGGGAAATTTGGGCAAGGCTATAAATATTCAATTAGTTGCTTTGGTTTAAAAGTTGGGGTTTTTGTTCTGTTTTAGATTCATCTTCCCAGGCCCAGACATAGGTTACTCACTTGCTCAAATGTCTAGTTTTAAATTGTTACTGAAGCTGAATGTACACAGAAACACATCTTGCAATGGAATTCATTGCAGACATGGTCTCTCATTATTTTTAGTAAAAATAATGGAAGATCCAATATCCAAATTCCTCATAAAACATTACAGTGTCATCTGACTGAAGGGATGTTTGGGTTAGCACTATGACTTGCCAGAGTTTTATTTTAACGAATACTCTTTAATCAGAAATGTCTGATTCACAAAACTGATACTGTTTGCAGAAAAGGGTTTGCTTCAATGAATTTCTCTAAAGACTAACTTTTATGCATGTGCGAAAATTTTAAACAAAGTTTGAAACAGAGAGTGTCCATCTCCTTCTCTGAGATAGTTTTTGTTTGAAATGTGTGTTATAAACAAGCAGTAGATGTCATATATAATAACACATGCTGTACAATATAAATGTACACTGAAGTATTATATACTCTGTACAAATACAACATACTAAGTCATTCTATACTTTTATATATATAAGATGCTGGAGGTTTCCAAAAATGCCAGAATCCCTCTAGATTTTTGTTCTTGTGTGTACAGGATGTCCAAAGTGAGGCTGGAACCAGTTGTCTTCTGTGTATTTTTGGATTCAGTGCATGGGCAGATACTCGCTTTCCTAAATTTTTCTCTGAACATGAGTGACCAAATTAAGAATCTGTATTCTCTAAAGACTCAGGAAGATGCAGGCTCCTCTGGTGTGTGATGGACAGAAGACAGGATCGTATTCCTTACCTCTGGGAAGATCCTGTATCTAACTCAGCTCCTCCACTTAGGGGCCTACACTTAGCTGCATGAGTTTCACTGTGGGCTGTACACTATTGCTGGGGGAACCACGCTCTTGTTCATGAGGTTGAAGCCTCTGCTGTCATGTCTTTGCTTCCCTGTTATATGAGGGAGCTGAGCTGAGGTGACAGCAGGTACATCTATCTGTACCAGAGTCACATCTCCTGATTGCAGCACGGAAGTAACCTTTGTGCTCAGGAATAAATGTGTGACATATGTATGACATACATATCAAGTATTTAAACTTTTGCCCTAGAGTGTGTTAGTAATTGTCTGTATGTGCTAAATACATTACCATTTATTAAGTTAATTATCATTTATTCTTACATTAGACATTCTACGGTGATCCCATCAGTCTAGTGTCACTGAGTTGATAATCACATAATAAGTTTTAAATCCCATAATATTTCATATTGAACTGTTTCCAGAAGTTATTTACTTTTAAGACCTGTTACATTTAAATGTTCTTCTGCTGCTGTAATCAGTCTAGACTGAAAACATTTTAGAAGCAGGAAACTTGTATTTGAATGTGGAATTACTAGATTATGGACTGGCAAATATTTTAGCTGGTGATGAATTTAATTCACAAAGTAGTGCCATAGAAAAATGTTAGAGATTAGATGACACTAATATTTTTCCAGTGGTTGTAGGATTTTTCTGTATAATATTAAATATCTCAAAGCTAATGAGACAGTTACCACTTGCAAACACAGCTTGTACATAATCTTGAAGTGTGTATGATTCTGTAAAACTGCACTATGCAATCACAATTATCTACAGCTTTTAAATTAACTCCAGGAACATGCTATAGCTCATAAATGTAAGTTTTTGTATTTGTAGAGCTTCTCTCCCTGGAACAGTGGTTTTGGAAAAGAAAACAATTTTTTGAGAGGGCATAAAGCACTTGAAAATAAAGGAGTTCCTCTCAATGTTGACCGCTATAACTGAGGTCAGAAACTGGACCCTTTCACTTCTGAGAGCTAGTAGGTTAATGCCTCATTACGCTCCAATAGTCAAGGGATTAACAGAGTTTCCATTACATGCTGCTGTTTTGAGAGGTTAATATCTCAGCCTATAAAAATTTTCTGTGTGCTGAAACTTGGCACACAAGGTCTCAGAATGGGAGAAACTTGTTTTTACAGAATATGGTTTAAATCACTTCGATATTTTTTAAGTTACAAGAAAGAAAAAAAAAAGAAAAGACAGAAGTTTGTGGTTTCACACTGGGATTTTTTATGGTTCTAAAAATGCAAACTGAGCTTTTACTTAAGCAATGTAATTTTGCATAATGTAAGCTATTGTCTCTAAGTAGTAAACAGAACCTTGAAAACTTCTGCCATTTCAGGTTGCTATAGACTTTCTCCCCACCCTGTTTTCAGTCTTAACTTTCATTGCTGATTGAAATGATGTCAAATCCAAAGTGAAACCAGGCTGAAACAATATTGTGCATAGAGAAAATATTGAGTTTCAAAAGTCCTATAAGAACTCTCGAGCATCTCTTAAAATTAATCTTGGATTACCTCAGCCACATCTCAACAATTCTTTCCTGCTGTTAATGTACCCACACCTGTATCAGCAATGCTCCAAAGAATTGGGAGAGCAAGGTAAGAGATTTGGTTGACCTGAAAAACTTAAACTGTTTTAGTAGTTGGTGCTCAAAGACAAATGGCCTTTTATCTTGTCGTTCACTGTCTCTCTTCTGTTTTTAGACCAAATCCTGCAGCACCTCCAACTGTGTTACTGAGGCAATAATGTGTGTGGCCATCGAATCACAGAAAGGTTTGGGTGGGAAGGGACCTTAAAGACTGTCTAGTTCTTCTCCTCCGTCGTGGGCAGGGACACCTTCCACCAGACAAGGTGGTTCAAAGCCCCAGCCAGCCTGGCCATGAACACTTCTGGAGATGATCATCCCTAAGTTCTCTAGGCAAGCTGTTATAGTGCTTCATCACCCTCACGGTAAAGAATTATTTCCTAATATATAATCTAAACCCTCCCTAAATCTAATCTATTAATTTAATAGCAAGGGTTAAAAATTGTTTCAACTTTAACTGTTCTTGCATCTGATATATCTTAAATCTGAAAAGTTGTTCTGGCGTCACCATTCATGCTGTTGTGGTTAAAATATCTTGCCCCATTTGATGGTTTAGCATTCAGTTTTAAAAATATGCTTAGACTGGAGATTTAGTATTAAAACCATCAGCTTAAAAAATCTTGAGGAAAACTTAGAAATAATAGAATGTTGGACATCAAGTACATATAAATCTCAAGAAACCAGTGGTTCCAAAACATTTTTGGTGTATTCCAGAACTTAAAAAAATGCTTTGTTTTGTTCCCATACAAGACAGTGTTTAAACAAAAAGTCTACAAAATTTTCATTGAAGCAAACAAGTAAATGAACTGAAAAGTCATATGTGTTTTGCTTGTGTAGGGAAGGGAACTGGGTTCTGTTAAAGAGCAATGTGCATTTCAAACAGTACTTTGAATAGCTAGGATAGAAACAAAGTGCTGCAATTAATTAGGTTGGGTTTTTTTTCTTTTTCTTTTTTCTTTGCATTCACATCTCTGTCTGTTTTCTAATGGGAATATTTAGCACTCCAATTCTGTTTATGTACTGCTGCTAGTAAGTGACATGACAGACTGTTGTGGTCTGCAGGGCCAAAATCTGCTTTTAGAAATGGCAAAATGAAATGCATTTGAAAGGTAATGTAGACAGACTTGCGCTTGTGTGCAGCCAGCTAGACTTGGTGATGGCACCACGAACCTCAGCAGGGCCCAGCTCTCCTGCCAGGACAGCTGAAAAATGACCTGAGTTCTCCTATGGCACTACAGCCTGTGGCACTGGTATATCTAGCTTATAACTTCATATCCTTTCCCTAGAAATGTTCCACACAACTGTGTGTGTACATATAGATATACCATGGGATGTCCATGATGCAGTTAACAAAAAGGGTATGAAAATACTATTAAGCATCAGCTGAGACCCCAGAAGTCAGACTACACTGGATTTAAGTTTTCCTGTGAAACTGAAAACGGGTATCTTGTTAGCAGGCTTAAAATATTAATCTTCAGTTATGCTAATTACATAAACTGAAAAATAAGAAAAAAAAAAAAAAGAAGCAAGAAACTCCCCCTAAATCTGCTTTTCCCACAGAACTCTGTAGAATGAATCAAGTTTTTGTGGTGAGAAAATGTGTTGTCTTAGGAGCCTTGAGTCTCCAATCTGTCCAGTTGAACATGTCTGCTCTTCCCAGTCTATGTCAGCAGCAAAGGGGGAGGAATTGCTCAGTAGTAAGCACAAAGACCAAAAATATACTACACCAATACAGAGCAGAGGAGTTGAAGTTGCTGGTTCTCAAGCCAGTTTACCTGAAAAGCACTTTCTTTTCCTCAAGAAAAATTATTGCAACCATAGCCCAGAATTAACTTAGAGTTACTGATTTTCAGTATTTTTTTTTCCTTTTTATATATTCGGGAATAAATGTTTTCAAGGTTATGGCCATTACACCAATTATTTTTTCTAATTTTGCTTTAGAATGACATACTACAAGGTAGCCTAGTGAGGAATTGTGCCGCAAATGATGTGAAAGGATTTAAAAGGAAAGGAAAAGGCATAATTTTGGCAAGAGATTTGTGACTTTTTCAAAGTATATAAAAATAATAAATATGAATTGGATTCTCCATAAAGGAACTGTATCATTCAGTCCCTTGCCATTTCAAATGATATAGTATTTTTTTATATCCCTTTCTGTCCTAATCTGTTTTGTGACGTTGTTGTGTTGTATTGTGTTGATAAGAGGCTATCTTGGGGCCAGCAAGGGATAAGATGTTAATAAAAATCTTGTTTGCTGTTACAGATTCAAACAAGTGTAGTCTGAGGTTTCATGTCAAATTATTGCTGGCTTCTCTTTGTATCAATCACTGTGAGAAACACTTCTTAACCCTTTATGAAGGCACAAAAAAGTAAAATAACCCAGAAATTTTTCAAGACATGAAGAATTAAAGTTTAGATGGAAAGCTTTCATTTATTTATTTTCTCTTTAGCGGTATTGAGTCCTCAATGGGGAAGCCCCTGCTAGTCACCCTCTCAGAGGATATGACATTTAAAGCTGATTGAAAAACTGCAACTTTTTATCACAAATAACTCCCCTCAAACAAAACAACAAACAAATGAAAGGAAAACAAAAAGCAAACAAACAAACCCACAAACCCAACAACAACAAAACAAAAAATCCCAACAAAATCCCCAAGAAAAAACACCAACCTATTCCTTAGAAACTTTCATTTGGAAAAGAAACATACTGATCTTGCTTCCACATTTTAAATTGAAAAGTTAATTTTTTATTTTGTGATATTCTTACAATTTAATAGCAGAAATAATTTTTTTTTGTCTTCAATCAATTTTGCAGTAAATTTCTGCTCACAATTAATATGAAAATCTGAGGGAATATTTCCGTGATTCAAAATTAGTAGGCAATTTTTTTTTCCATTTTCCCAACCTAAAGCAGTATATCAACCAGCTATAATGTCTAGAATTAAATGTTTTGATAAAATTAAAAATATTTGATTTTTTCTGGAGCAACTGCTGTTATTGTAGCCTTTATTTTTAAGACAAGAAAATACAAAAATAGAAAAGATGAATAAATATTAACGATGGCATAAAATACAGCTTCATTTTCCAATGCATATTTTTGTAAGCCATTGAGCTTCTGGGAAATTGCATAAGTGCAACAGAGGGTCTTAAGCACAGAGAAACTTTGAAAAATTTTACCAATATCAGCCAGTTTAATGAACTGTGATTACTTACATCTCTATTTACAATTCTCAAAAGTGATACAAAATGTGAATGTGTTTGGCCCCACCAACACAAGCTCTTTTTAGACAGAGATACAAAGGTAGCGTGGTGGAAAAGCAGACTGTTAGACTGGGGTGGATGGAAAAAGATATGGTTCAAGATTTAGTTAAAGCCCATGGATGTAGTGAATCTTTTTGGTCTGAGCCCACCTAGAGAGGATATTGTGGATGATCAGCAGTGCTGTGGTCAATGATGCGGCCTTAGATACTGGTATGATTGGTGACAGCCCTATTGGTAAAGCTCATTTATTCCAGGATATCATTTCACAGTTTTCTTCAGCAACTGTCAAAAAAATATTGTGCAGAAAAAGCCCCCTCACAACCATGTCACTAAAGTGAACCAAACGAAATACATTCTGGTTATTTGAGCTGTGTACATTTTGTCCTATTTCTAGACTCTCTGAGCTTGTTGTCATGCCAACTTCAGACTTCACCAGGTAGCTCAAGGACCCCTTAGCTAAGCTACTTCAATAATAAGTAGGCAAAATTGACCAGTTTCTACTAACATTCTTCCTTTATGTGACATTAAAAAAAATTAATATAATAGGAGAGCTGGACTTCTGTAACCATGGACAACTTAGATTGCAATTCTCTGTGTAACAGTTGTCAAGTTACTCCAAGAGGTAACAGCACTTCAAGGCCCTCTGAAATTATACTATTGCACAGAGATGGTGAGGCTTGTAAAGAAACTGGAGACATTCTGGGAAGTTATTAATTATTAGCAAATATTATGTGAGGAAAATCACTTTGCCTTTAATGTTCCAAGGAGTTTTGTGGTATAATGATGTATAACTGAAATACAACTAATACAAGCTCACCATTTTATAAGAGGGATATTGTTAATCTGGAACATGTCTTCGGAGTTGTATTTTCAAGTGTCAAAAGACTACTTGAAAATAAAAAGAATGGGAAAAAAAATAATCAAGGTCAAATCCCACAAAACATCCTTCACATGAGTTTCATTGTAGGTAGGTGATATACCTGCATGAGGAAAGTATACTTTACAATCTATAACTTTACAAGAAGGAGTTTCAAATATTCACTTCCTACCCTCCCCTTTCCCGTCTTTCCATTACTCTCTTACTGGTTTTAGTCTACTACCCTTCTGAAAATTCATTAATAACATTATTATTTGATTTTCTCATAAAAGGAATACCAGTATCATTTATTGTTCTTTTTGTTTGTTTGTTTGTTTGTCTGTTATGCTTTTAGCACAGTTTTACATGAGAAACTGGGAGTCTTCTTACACAAGTGAAAGAATTACAGAATATGCTGCATTGGAAGGGACCCACAAGGATCAAGTCCAACCACTAGCCCTGCACAGGACCATCCCTGAGTCACACCATGTGCCTGAGAGTATTGTCCAAATGCTGTTTGAACTCTGTCAGGCTTGGTGCTGTGACCACTGCCCTGGGGAGCCTGTTCTAGCACCCAGCCACCCTCTGGGTGAAGATCCTCTTTCTAATATCCAACCTAAACCTTCCCTGACGCAACTTCAGGCCATTCCCTCAGGTCCTGTCACTGGTCACCCGAGAGCAGAGATCAGTCCCTGCCCTTCCTCTTCCTCTCATGAGGAAGTTGCAACTGCAATGAAGTCTCCCCTCAATCTCCTCTTCTCCGGGCTGAACAGACCAAATGCCCTCAGCTGATCCTCATATGGCTTCCCTTCAAGGCCCTTCACCATCTTCATTGCTCTCCTTGGCATGCTCCCTAATGGCTTAATATCTTTCTTATACTGTGGTGCCTCAAACTACACACAATATTCAAGGTGGGGCCACCCCAGCGCAGAGCGAAGTGGGACAATTCCCTCCCTCGCCTGGCTGGTGATGTTTTGCCTGATGCCCCCCAGGACACGGTTGGCCCTTCCGGCTTCCAGGGCACTGCTGACTCAGATTCAACTTGCCATCAACCAGGACCCCCAGGTCCCTTTCTGTAGTGCTGCTTTCCAGCATCTCATTCCCCAGTCTGTACAAACATCCAGGGTTGCCCCATCCCAGGTCTAGAATCTGCCACTTTCCCATGTTGAATTTCATATGGTTGGTGATTTCTGCCAGTGCTCTGTATGAGGAAACTAGGTTAAAAATTCTTTCCTTATTGAGACAAAATATCATCTCCTTCAAGCTGTTTTCTCAGCCACAGCTTGTCTCTCCCTTGAAACACATGTACACAAAAGGTTTTCTTGTTTGTGCCTGAAAGCCTGCAATACCATTTTTGGACAGGAATATGCAATGTATGTAGAATAATTTAAGTGACTTTCAATTACATTTTCAGAAAGAGATTAAGCTATGCAGCGTTGCATGTATACGTCTCAGAAAGTTCTACCCCTAGAACAGTTTGGTTCATGTTTGACAAAGCAGTGGTGTGACAAAGGTTATGGCAAGTGTTGCACAAAGATTCTGGGTATTAAGAAAATTAAATGGTTTTAAAATAAAAGCAACCCCATGGTATTGAGTTCTTTAGCAGTGGATTGCATACTGGTCAAATTCAATGACTCTAACACTTCTGAAAAAAAGTAGAATACATATAATGTCGGAAATAAGCTGGTCTAAATGAAAGGCTTCTCTCCTAACATTTGCCTTTTATATAACTTGTTACTACAGTAATAGAGTTCTCAGTAAATTTCAAACCAAAATTTTCATCTCAAGTGTTTTTGGAAGGGTATTATTACAGACCATCTAATTTCCACTGCAGCTAAGCATATATTAATAGCAAGGAGGGCTAGGGAAACTGCTGGTATATCCAGTAGTGCTTGACATTTAGTAGATGAATTAAAGTTTACAGTCAAATGTGTTTTTAACCAATATATTAGAGTTTTTTCTTTCTTTCTCTCTTTCTCTCTTTCTTTCTTTCTTTCTTTCTTTCTTTCTTTCTTTCTTTCTTTCTTTCTTTCTTTCTTTCTTTCTTT
>VXBX01003191.1:752188-863070 GCA_013400415.1 Scytalopus superciliaris | reverse complement strand
CCCACACTCCCCTTTCCCATCTTACTTTTTATACACATATTTTGTGTCATCAATACTTTGTCTACATGGGCAATTCAAACCAGTATAAACCAGCTTGCATCACTATTAAAGGAGCTGTATCTATAAGACTCTATCCTTTGTAACAATGACATTGTCAACATTTCTGAGGGATTTTCATTCTTGCAGAAACAGAAATTAATTTCTCTTTCAAAGAAGTTACACCATAGCTCTTTGCTGTCTGACATGATGCTTTCCCACATGGCTTTGCTGCTAACCTCAGATGTCCAATCTGCCTATTGAAATACTTTTTTCAGCCCGAAATCAAGGTAATGGAAGGTAACTCCCTGTGCTAGCACAGACAGGTTCAGCTTTGTCCAGAGTGTCTGTCAAAGATACCGCATGTTTCTCACCATGCAGCACACTTCTTCAGTGTCCCAAGTAGGCTACAGATCACATCTGTCACCGGGATACTTTGACTTGTCAACAACACTGACTATAGCAATGACTGGGAGAGTGACTGCACAGAATCAGGGTTCAAGGTTGACTTATAAAAACAGAGAGGAGAAATGTGGAGCTCTCATTTTGGCATGACTATTTTGCCTTGTTACAGCAATTCTGAGAGAATTCCAGGCTGGGAATACTGTCATAGCTTTGATGGCAATGCAAAGCAAATTGGCAAGAGTATTCCAGTAAATGAACAAAAAAAAGAGTTTTTTTTTTTTTTCTTTTTCTTTTTTTTTTTTTTTTCCCTAGGCAGAATGCTTGTCAAACAAGAAGCTGTGTGATGTTTAACACTCCAGCTGAGGCTCTGTAGATTGATGCAGTCACCCAGCCTGCCATTCCCACTGTCACCAATCTTTTGGTTCCTGGAAATGTTCAAGATGCCAAAATCATGGTAGGAAAGATGATCCTTCTTACCAAGCCACTTCCCAGCTTCTGGATCAGATCAGCTCTAGAAAACAGTATACTTAACCTATCTGTTCTCTGCTGGCCTCATTTCCTTTTTTATGACAGATGGGACAGATTTAAGAAAGTATACTACATCTTTTGGGTGTTGAGAGCCATCATTCTGTATCTGCGTTATTAAGTACCTATCATGATTTGATCATCCAGGAAATTAATCCAATTAATCAGTGCATAATTATTATCAACACAAATCTTTAGTGAGTTTTTTTAAATAATAAAAGTCTTATCAGGGCACTTTTTCAGTAAGAACTTTAGGAAGCTTCTTTTCATTGATGTAATTCTCAGGAAAGCACATCATAAGTACAACTTAAACTTTTCCAAAAGCTGGTAAAGAAATTCATTACAGTAACTGCTGAAAAAGATGGGCAAGACATCATATAGCACTAGTAAGTCAGAAGTGCCTCAGTGCTGCAAAACACTTTGAAAATTACTGCAGCCATATCAAGTGACATCTGAAACACAGAAAGAAGGGTCCAGCACTTGCATAGTGAACCTACACTCTTCTTTACCCTTTAACAGGCCCTTCCTGTCATGCAGATATGTAGGAATTACATCTGGATTGAATAACAACAGGTTACCCAGGAACTTGTTCAGAACAAGCTTTCTAGGGAACAGGAAAAAAAGGGTTACCTTGGTCTAAGCCCATCTGGTCTACCAGAGAGATTAGGGAAAGACAAATAGGCAGTTGATGGTGGTAATGGACAGAAGACATTATTCTCATAAAACATTCTCTGCAAGGCTAGGCATCCCTCTTCTTTCTCTTTCCCCTTAGGCACACTGTTGCATATCTTGATATTAAGGAACTTGTCATGTTAAGAAGAACAATTTTGGTTTGTTCTGCTATCACACTTTCCTGGCCTGGCAGGGAAAACAGGTGGTAGATGGCAGCTACATTTCTCTGATCCCTCTATCTATCTCAGGCAGTGGGATGGAGGCCAATCACATCAGTCCCTTAAATTCCTGACCAGCCTTCAACAGCAAAGCATAACACACTGTCTAGGAACAACCATTTTTTACCTTTTCTCAAGGGAGATCAAACTTCTAAATTTTATGAATTGAAATGTCACTTGTCCTTTAGTTTAAAATCTCACAACTAGCATTGCTTGATCTGCTTTCATATCTACCAGTCTACAGATTTAAGTTAAAATTTTGGAAGATTTTTTTTGTTTATTTTTGTCAGAAATGTTCCTGGGTAGCTAGTACCATGGTGCAGAGAATGACTTAATTCATAATCAAATCACTACCTTTATAAAACAAAATCAAAAACTTTGAAGAGGCAAGGGCTATGGCATGGCAAGAGAGGAATTATGTAATTATCAGAGTTCTTTGTACAGATACAGAGTAATTGTACATCTATGTATGTCTCAGTGTGCATGAAGTGCAGAATCTCACACCACATAAAGACTTTAAGCATTAGAAAGGAGTGTTAGATACTCACAGTGCTGAATGCACACGTTGGATGACAATCCTTTTAGAACAGAAGGGGTTCATAACTTTACTTAAATGCAGGTGCCTGTTTATAAGAATTATTGAATGATTTCCCTGTAACAAAATCTTTCTTGAGGAGATAAAATCCACATACAGGTAGTTAAAAAATTGTTCTGCAGCCCAATATATTACTTACCAATGTGGTCAATGTATTTATAGACCAACTTGCATTAGGGTTGTCATGGTTTCACCAAAGGAATCCTGGTTATCAATTTCTATCCTGTCCATCTGATTTTCCTGAGCTTTTACCAAAGCCTAATAGACATTGGCTAAAGAATTTACAATTCTCAATAAAAATGACAGGACTTATAATTTACAGAACAAAATGACGGAGATCCTTTTTTTGGGTCTGATTCAACAGTAGGGAGGATTCAAGCAGTGCTAGCAAATCTGAAGGCAGATTGGATTTTTCTGCCAGGGGAGAAGCAGACAAAAGGACAGACCATGATGTGCTGGAAGGTGAATAGCTGTGTGCATAGAGGGTACTCTGGGTTAGAAACATTGAACTGCATGTTTCCTGGAAACTCCTAGGCAATTCTTAGAAAATCTTTGGTCCTGACTGCTCTGATGAGCATATTTACCTAGACTTACAGATTCTGAGTAAAACTAAGGAATTTATAACATTAAGCATTACTATCCAAACACATTACTATCCGAAACACATCCTTGCTATGAGGTCAGCTAAAGAAACACTGATTTTATAAAGGTTTCCATCATCTTTTAGGTGCTCTCTGTTCTTCTTTTCTCATTCTCTCTCTTTTTTCTCTTAACATGCTCCTTCCTCTCTAGACCAGTACCCCACTGTTTTTGTGATAGGCCTCTTTGTGATGTTCAGCAGGATGATGATGCCCTCTCTGCACGGCATTTCTCTTCTAATTTTTCCGTCAGTCTTTCCTCAAGAAAATCTCCACTGAAAGCCCAGAATTAGCAGAAGACAAAGAAAGTACCCTCTTGGAGTGCATTTTTCATGTGTAAAATTTTGTTTTTTGCATTTTCTTAGAGTATTTCAGATGCTAGGTGTTGCACTGGTGAGGACTACACTCAGCTGAAAAACTTCAGGAATATAGTCATGGTAGTCATGGTAGCATAATAGTGGAAGTGAATGGCGTTCACAAGTGCTCTGCTTCTTTTACATTGAATTTTCTTAGTGTACCTTGTTAATGATGGTCAGCTTTCAATGATGGTTTTCTTTAATGAATTCTCCTATTAGCTCAGAGAGTTAACTTTCCCCTTTCTTTTATTAAAATTGTTGCAGCTCCAAACTGCCCATATTGTATCCCATACCTGTACTTTCTTAGAAATACAAAAGAGGGGGAATAGCCTGCGATATTGTGTATTCCTGCAGGTGGAACTTACAGCAGTTGAGTTCAGAAGGGTCCATACATCATTAACCCCCCACACCTTGGTCAATCAAGTACTTGCCTATTTAAGGCCCTTATTAAAGACTGACATTCACAACTAGAATTTGTTATCGGGATAATCCTGGAGCACTGCTAGTGCCTGGGTGTGTGCAATGGCCTGGATTCTGCTATACAACCAGTGTATGATCTTACATAGCAGATCAATGAAATACCTAAACATGCAGTATCCATCAGACCCAAGGCAACCATCAGGAATACTGAAATCTGAGATTAGCAGTGTATTGTGAATACAATGCAACTCCCTTTGATGCATCACGACAACATCTAATCCAAGAATTAATTCTTTTACCCTTGTGTCTTCTCTCATCTAGTTACAAAATCCTTTTCATAAGTTAATCAATGTCAATCTGAAATAATTTATTTTTATTTTTGGCTGAAAGTCTGTTTGTCTGGAAGAATGGTTTGTCTCAAGACTGTTCAGCCCTGGGAGATTTGGAAATTTGTCTAATTTTTGTATAAATTTTTTGAATGAAATACTTTCAATACAATCCAAAATCAAGCAGTAGCCAATACTCTATATTGGTCACCTGGTTTCCCTGAGTTCCTCCCACAGGTAGAAACAGGAAGTCTGAGAATCAACTTCTACTCCTTGTATGCAGTATTAATAATATTTAAATAGCACATAGTCCTCATGTGCTTTATTTAGTACAACAGATTTTTTTCCAAAAACCACGAAGGGAAAGGCACCATTTTGAATGCATTCTCAGAAGAAGAGTGTGTCCCTCTCTGAGCTACTGCATGCCTGTCCCTTTTTGTTCCCAAAGCCATGGCACCAGAGTGTAAATGTGAGTCTTGCACGAGGTGGAGAAGTTATGGCATGGAGTTGTGAGAATATGGCCTTTATCTGCATTCTGGGAATGGTTTTGTTCTCCACTCTCTGCTACATGATGAGGGAGGACTGAAAAGGCCGGACACTCAGACAAAAAGAGGGCCATTTAGCCTTTTCACTGAAGCCTAGGATCCTTGCTGGGGGATTATTTTATGCAGGGCTGTGTTTGGGCTGAGGGGTCTGGTTTGTACTCAAAGCCAGGCAGCAGATGTCAGGCCTCAGAATTGTTCACAAAATGATGACCTTGCTGGGTCAAGGCCCATACAACCTGCTTTGCCTCAAGCTGTGTCAAACACAAGCAGCAGAAAGACTTTCCCCAGGCATGCCTGTCTGGGCAACCAGCTAGTCCCAATTCTCCCTGTAGATTGAATTCCTTGTGAAATTCTACAGCTCTGAGAAAAAAAACTCCTGACAGTTAACTTGCCTTTTTCTTTTTATTTAAGTAATGAATAAGGCAGTGAAGGTTTTTCAGGGGGTAGAGGTCTAAGCCATTATTATGCTTTTTTGTTGTAATAATTTATATTGTCGGGAAAGTTTGTTGGGGTTTTCATGTGTGACTAAAATATGTTAGTACAGATAGTGTCAAATACAGAGATGATGTGCTTGAAGAAAGGAATATGAAAAAGAGGGCTGTGTATGAAATGCAATCCATGGCAAATTCACATTGTGTATTGGATGTAAATATCCCCAGCGTGATGATCTTTAGAGAGGGAAGAACATCTACTGTGATTAAGAACATCAAATTATATTTGCTATAGTTATTGTCTTATTGGGAAATATTCACAGCCAAGGGTTTAAAAATGTAATAAAAAGTGGATCAATATGTGTTTGAGGATTTCATCAATTGCATATTAACAGTACTAGTCCTTCTGACCTCTTTTCTTTGAGCTATTCCCTTGATCAGAGCAAAAACGATCTAATAAATTAAGGGTTTATTCATCCATGTGTTGAATTCTGTTTCATATTTCTATTTTCTTAAATACAAAATTGAAAAACAATGTATAATTCCTGAACGTGGTCTGATTCTTATAACGACAGATGAGCATTGCATTACTTACAAGTAAAAATTTCAATCAAGTTTCTGCAGAAAAAAAATCAAAGAATTTTGAGTGATATCATAAGATATTTAACACTTCAGTTTTTACCAGTTTATACTAGCAAAATCAACAACGGCCATCAATATTCACATTGAACTTACCCTTTTTGCACAGGCTGAATTTCTGCAAGTGGATCACAAAGTTTTCAAAAAGTTTTGTGTTCAGTTTTTCCTTTTGTGTATTTGTGCATAAAGGTCACTTGAAGTGTAATTCACTGGACATTGCAAAGCTGAAATGACTCCCTGAGTTGTGATGTCCCTTGCTCTGGGCTCTGTATCCTAAGTGAATCACCAGGAATATGTTCCTGAAAATAAAATGCTTTGAAGCATAGGCAAGGACCAAATCTACTTTTTAGGGCTCCATCAGACTGAAGAAGAACAGATATGAAAGATTTTTCTGTTGCCTTTTTGATTCCCTCCTGAAGAAATCAGGCACAACTCTATGTGAATGAAATCATACTTGCATCTACAGTGAAATAAATTTTGTTTAGACAGAAGCAGAGGCAGAGACTGCTCACAGCATCTTTTGTTTTGCAATAATTCATGTTCCATGAAGAGTGTTAACTAGCTTTCTTTGAAACTATACCTGTATAACCATAATAGCAGTGACTCAGTGGTGAATTGGGCCTTTGTGTTCACATTTGGACAGGTGAGCTAAACATTAATGAACTTTTACTTAGGACTACCCTCAGTTGCATGGGTGCAAGGAATGCTACCCGTTCATAATGTCAGTAGGAGTTTTCCATTGATTTGCATAGAACCAAGACTTCAGGCTCTATTGTTACACATGTATTCTTTTAACCCTTCTGGACAGGAATACTGAACGTTACAAAACTAAGAATAACATACATGATTTTTCCTACTTTTCTTTAGTGTGTATATGAAACTGTATATATAAATCCACATTTATTTATAAACTCCTAACTCTACTATTTTTGAAATATGTCATCTTCGCTGGGTGTCTATGGTTTAAGATATAGTGTTTCTCAGGAAACATGATGCTGAATTCTCTGCAGTATTTGCAAAATGCTTAGTTGTCCTAAGCCACACTTACCTATTACTTCATTTAATTGTGAACACTGTGTTACAAACCTGAAGGCTGTTTTCACTTGGTACCAAATAGAGCAAACAGAATTAAGAAAGGAAGCATTTGCTTAGGAAAATTACTTATTCTTGAAAATTATTTATCTACTGCATGAACTTTAAGAATACCTGTGTGTCCTCTGTAACAACATTTTTTGCTTTTGTGGTTAAAGAGCAACTATCCCCAAACTCCAGGGGTACTGAGCCAGTTCCTGAACAGGGCTATTGATAGACCCTTCCCTTTACCACAAAACTTTGTACAGAGCTATTAGAAAGGAAAAAAAGAGCTTGTGCAGATAATCAGGGAAAACTAACATATCTGTGTATTCAAAATCGCAAAAGTCACATGAAGTTGAATGTAAAATTCTGATTTTTAGTAACTAGAACTTGACTTGTACTGCTCTGTTCCCCTGGAAAAGAGATGCAGTATCTTTAACAATTTTGTATCCCTCTTTCTTTCTCTGACTATGGATACCATAAAAAGAAATTAGAATCTAAAAAAGGGAAAAAAGAATATACCTGTAGTAAAGCAAAATGTTTATCCCTCAATACATTCCAGTCTGAAGCACGATAAGAGATATTTAAAAGGTCTGGAGCTAAATGATTTCCTGGATCAATGCTGAAAAGTAGTAATTTCTAGAACTAGCCCTATGCAGCTTTTGTCCGTGTTTCACTTTCAGGTTCATTTTCACTACTACTGTCAAATGGTCCCGAGAAAGAAATATCAAATTTAATTCCTTCCACATGTCATTATATACCTTTTGAAGGTGCATTGTATGGAAATTAACGAAATCTTCCCAGACTCTTTAGTCACATGTTTTGTTGATGGATTTGTTACAAAGAAGGTGCCAATGAAATAAGAATGATAAAAGAAATACAAACCAATTTACTTCAGGATTTAAAAGACACTGTCTCGTCTTTTTTTTTTTTTTTTTTTCTTTTTTTTTCTTTTCTTTTCTTTTCTTTTTTCTTTTCTTTTTCTTTTTTTCCCCCTGAGTTTATTGAATAGACAGGAAAATAACGCATACCTTCATTTATCTCGATGTTTCTTGACAGTTTGCCATGCAAATCTTAATCTATATTAGAAATAATCATCTCTCTAACTATCATGAAAGTCTGTTGCTTAAGGTCATACTCATATGTGTATACTCTGTTTTAGTATCATCTGCTCAACAAACAACCTTATTGATTTCACAAAAATGGTTCCATTAGAGAAAGCAGAACTCCAGTACCATAAGCAGAAGAAAGGTAAAAGGATATTCTCTCTAAAATCCCAACAGAGAGTTAAGATGAAAACCAATATGGAGCCCTGTAACTGTGAGAATAGCATGACACTGTTTGCCTTGAGTTAAATAAGTGCTAAACTCGTCCATTCTTGGGGAACATTACCAATACATTTTGGTACTAAGGTAATATGAAATTCTCAGCTTGAAAATAGATATTCTTTGTTCACAGGAACTGAAGAGCTAATCTTAGGGTTTTGTCATGTGAGTAGGAGCATTGTCATTTGAAATTAAATGAGGCTTTTGAGCACTGAAGTTTTAATGCTTCTTTGATGCACAGATACAAGTGAAACTGTCTTACACAAGTAAAAACTATCACCAAGTTATTTTAGTTGCATCTTCCTTCAGTCAGAATTCAGTGTCTCAGAGCAGATCCAACATTAAGTCTTCTACATAATATCTCAAAAGATTTATTAGAAGCAACCTGCCCTTTTTTGGTAGCATTTGGGAGATCAGCATTGCATCAACCGAGAACATATTTAGTTTTGTATGTCATACGCTAAAAAAACTTTGTAAATGGTAGTTCCTAGATCATTCCTAGATCTAGACTGATTACACGTATTCTGGGAGCTTAATGATAAAGCAACACATGGAGAGATACAGCATACAATTATAAAGATGTCATTCTTGTAGGCACATGCCTGATTATACAATAGAGGTTGTGGTTTTGCATCTACTAACCCCAGAAACTGTGATATTCAGCAGATTGATTGTGCAATTCTGATCATCTCTTCTTCAAATAAAGCTATCTTTGCTTAGCAAGGTTTTAAGTTGATTGGCAGACTCTTCCATACCTTACAATACTGAATTGTCTTTGAATCAAAGTTCGTTTCTCCATATGCATCCATACCGCTCTCCTAATTTCCCATTGAACAGCACCAGATGTTTGCATGAAGGTTAATGTCTGCTATAAGGAAATGAATAGCAATTTTCCCACGTTTTTTTTTCTGTTTGGTTTCTGGTCATAGTGAATACATCATGCATGAACAGTGCTCCTTGTCAGCTGGGACTGTAGGGAGAAACAGAATACAGACGACCCAAGTTCCAGTCCTATTAAAAAAGGCAATTTTCCTTTGTGGTAGGTCCAATTGTACCTCAGTTATATCTATGTACGCCCTGGGAGCTAAGAGATGAATTTGGCCTTGTATCTGTATCTATGCCTTCCTTCAAAAGACAGGAGCACTGTGAGGAAGTTAGTCATCTAAGGGTGCCAAAATTTGCTGCTCTAGGAATGAATGTTTCAACAGAAGAGCAGATAAAAATGAAAACAACCTAAAAAAAATTCAATTAGATTAACAGAGACAAGTGAGTGCTTGCCCAGCCATTCCTGAGCAACAATTTATTCCTAGGGTGGTGCGAGAGACTCAAGCCAGCGGTCAGCAAGCTGACAAATCTGTCAGCTTTGCTGGGTGGCTGTCAGTCAAACCAGGTGCCTGCTGTGTGTTGTGGCGCTCCTTGTATTAACACCCTGCTGAGATAATTCTTTTTTATCCTTTTTTTTTGCCACCAAGAGGGTCTGCCACCACACTGTTGTTTTTCATCTTGTTAATTGAGTCATTTATTTCGTTAAAAGGTGAAACTTTATCAGGGTTTATGTGCCAAATGTGAGAAGGCATATTTAATGATACATCAAATGTTAGAAGCATGCAGGTGCCTCTGTGTATGCTCTTTAAAATGCTGAGAGGCGAGGTAGTTCTTGTAAATTAAAATCACCTGATATTAACTAAAAATAGGCATTTTGTTCCCAGGCAACAATGCAAATACACTGTACACATGTGTGTATGTGTTTGTTACTAAATATATAAAGCACATAGATATTTATATTTAATTTTCAATCAGCAGATTCATCCATATTCGAAAGCAGATAACTGGAGGGATAAACAATACAAGAGCAGAATTCAAAATTATGTAAAAAAATCAGGAATTTCTAGGGTGGCTGTTAAAAATAATTTTTGAAAAAAACTTTAAAGCTTCTCCAAAGATTTTCCTATCACTGATTACCACCACTTTTCCTGGGGTAAATTGTTCATTTTCGTTTTCTGGATATTTCTGGTGCAGGTTTTTCCCCGCCCCCATCCTTGCTAGAAAGGCCATTTAGTTGGTTAATTAGAGTCTGGGCAAACCTCCAATGAAATTGATGAGAGGCTCTCCATTGCCCTCAATGGCTGTTGACTCATACCTCCAGGTCTGCTTTTATGAGGAAATGAGTCTGGAGTCAAAGAAACCTAAGCTCTACCGAAAGCAAACAGGATCTGAGCCCCTATCCTCTTCAGATATCCAAGAAATCATTGCGGCTTCCTCACCATGTGGGTGGAGTTGACAAGATCAAACTTTTCCTTCCATAACCAAGAGGACAGAATGTGTCCAGGAAAGGGTGCTACTGAAATATCATGAAGGCTGGTTGGTACAACTACCAATTTCTATGGAGCAGCCAGATTAGCAATTGATGATAGTGCAAACTCTGTTCTGGCTTCTTCTTCTGACTTTTTTAAACTAGAGGAGATTGACAACACTAGCAGACTGTGCCTTTATCTTTAAAAGAGCTGTGTAATTTGAAAAAGGAAGTGTTGATTCAGTAGGTTTTTTTAAACAATACAAATACCTTAATCCCACTAACAAGCAAAAATTGCAGAAAATATGCCTTCAGTACCTGTATTTCTTTCTCCTGGAATCCACTGCCGAGTGCTGCCATTCTGTTTGGGGTTAGCCACAACTCCCCCAGTTCCTGTCTCCCTCGTGATTGCCAAGCTCTCATTAGTTTAGGAGGACTAACACCATCTGTGTCTGAACGACATACTCCCACATGGTTTACTTAGTCAGCAGCTACCAAATTTGCCCTGCCTTCCAAGGCTGGGAGTTGGTGAGTGGATCTGAGATCAGGCCACTGAGATCAGGCTGGTGTTTCTGAACTTAAACTCAATGTGTGGGTAGGGCGTGTAAGTACGAGGTGCCTCACTTTGATTTCAGTATTAGTCACTGTGCTCATTTATTGCTTGAAAATGTACAGGTGAGTAATCTTCATTCATGCCTGAGAATTAGTTTGAAATAAATGTATCAAATGTACCACCTGTTATTAATGTTTTCACCTGTCTCACCTGACATCCTTGTTCTTTCCTCACTTCATCCCACAGATACCAGGAAGTGTACGATCATTTAGATAAATCTTCAGTTTTGTTGCGATAGCCATCAAGCTTATTCACTATGAAGAAAAGCACTGTCATCTGCCTGTGTTTCTCCAAAATAGTTGAACCGCGGTTCAACTTTTGAATGGCAACTTCTTTCTCAATAAACCCACTCTTGTGTGAGTTCACAGTCTTAGCTCCTCTGTGAGTGACAAAAATAAATGTTCACTGGTTTTTATACCCAAACAAGCTCCAGGAGACTAAACCAAAATCTAGGAAGGGACCTGTAAGCAGCAATAATTTTAAGGACAGCCAATCTGTGACTTTATTGACCTGTTTCCTGCTTCCAGTAGGAAAGTTTCAAATACTGGACCAGAGTTGTCTCAACTTCAGCAGTCCACAGGTTGATTCTCTGCAGCTGATGTGCTAACAGCTCTTGTGATCTGTGAGCACCAATCCACTTCCTGGGGAAGGCATGTTTAGAGACCTGCTTGTATTCCTACATGCGAACATGCTGCCATTAGGTGTCATTTTGGCAAGAAAAGGACTTTGGGTTACACTTGCTGCTCCAGTGTTCGTTGCCTGTTTCTTCCTGACAACTGGCTTGCTGGAAGCATTTGTGGTGGGCTGTTGAAGATGGCTCTTTTTTTGGCAGTTTTGAAAAATATGTTGCACCCAAATGTGGATAAAGTTCAGATGAACAATACCATTGGGGTTTGCTAAGTCAGAAATCTTTTAAACTATCTGTCATTGCAAACATATTTAAAAAAAAATAATACAATCTCACACAAAATGGCCACAATGAGATTTCTATTGCCTCATGATGATCAGAATTATTTTTCTACTTGTCTGGATATATTATTGAAATAATTATGTCTTCATGCCCTTACCAGTGGTGTTGTTTGTTCTTGTTGCTTCTGGAGGACAGCTATGGATCAGATTATCATTGTGCTGTAGAAATAGAGAACAACATTAATATTATGGACCCCCAAAATTTGCAATTTAAGAATAGGACAGAAGCCATGGAAACAGTAGGAATGACAATGCTAGTTTCTTAGACAAAGTTCATCTACTTTCATATTCTGTGCTAAAATGGTTGTAGAAGATGTTTAAGGCAAATATAGAGGAGATAAAGCAAGCACAAAGAAGTGTGTAAAGAAAATAGTTTGTGAGACTGGGTAATATGAGAAGATAATCTATACTATTTGGTTTGATAAACAATACATAGCTCAGTCTAGGTATAAAGGAGTAAATCTCTGCTGAATCTCTACCTTTTGGTGTCAGTAGTAATTTATACTTAGGCTGTCTTATAGTTCTGGGTGACAAGACACTTCATAAATGTTAATTCTTGCAGTACTGAGATATTAGATAGATAGAGTTGAATTTTATTTACAGCTGAAGAAACCAAATCACAGAAAAAATATGTGCATGAGATCAGTGACAAGGACTGCATCTCATTCCCACAAGCCCACACTTTGCATCATTTCTTTCTACTTACCAGTAACCCTGGCCTGTATTTTTCTAGTAGACAAGAATACAACGTAACAATCCCCTTTCTTGTACTGACACTGTTTCCATGCAGTCCCATCACCTGTTTCCTTGTCTATTATCCTCTTACTTACTCGCAGTATCTGGGAGTCAGTTTCTCCCCCAGCATCACTCTTTCCAGTAATCAATCTGTCCCTCCACACTAAACCTGGAACTTTCAAAGAGAAGTGTTAGTCAGAGAGATTTTTGAGCTCAGCAGAAACATGAAATGCTAAAAGGGAGTTTGCAATATGCACTCTAATGCTCTTTGGAAACAGATTTGATACATCTCTAAACCCTGATATTTTACCTTTCTATGCAGAGCAGAAACAGTTATCCAAACCTCATGCTCTGTCATGTTAATTTATGAAGATTAGATATGGCTGGGACATTTGTTTCTATCCTGCAATGCCTTATAACATACAAAAAAAATATTGATATTGCTTTAATTGATATTATTTAGCATTGCATTTTTCCCACTGTTTCAACTCAGAAATTCCTACTTGGTTCCTTGTAATTGAAAAGTAGCTGGCAAATGAAAGCAAGGTATTGTTTTTTCCCCTTAGAAGTTAGTGAATGTAGTCATAAGCTGAAAAGTTAAAAACCATCCCAAAAGCAAGCACTGGAACTTTTTTTTTTTTAATTTAGAAAAGTTTGTCTTCTCTGTAAACTTCCTAAAAACACACTATGAGCAAAGTATATAAATCAAAGTGTTCAGCTGGGAAATTTATTTTCAAAATAGAAATCCTTTGTCTTATTTACTGTGTTTGACAATTTCCAAATGAATATGATAAGGCAAAATTGGATTCAAATCTGTAGTTCATCAAGTAGTGACCGGCAGGGATGATGCTGATTTATACCCCAGATCCTTTCTCCCAACCTTTTGCCTGTGATTAATACCCTGCTAAGGTTGGGTCGATTTCTTTTCTTCCATCCTGTCTGTATCAAGCTTACCACAGCTTACACACTGTAATAAGATAAAACCAGCTTAGGTAAGTAAAGCCATAATCTGACAAAAAGCTGGGCCTGGAGGCCTTTTTCTTAGATTTGGGTCATGATCATGGTCCCACTTACTACTAGCCCATCAAGCAAAAACATGATTGTAAAATTGCCATTAGTTACCAGGGTGGCCTCAGGCCATAAGATCTCAGCTAATTTTGAACTCTGCTGATAGATTCCTGGGCTTTGTGTCTAAAGACCAGCAGTTAGCTTTCTATTAAAGGCAGACTTGTCAGTGGAGCCACTGACAAGAGTAGTATTAATTTATCTTTGTCATCCAATATGTAAAGCTTGGGTGACAATGAAGCATAAAGTTAAAAAGGAAACACTTGCACTAAGGAAGTGGCAAAGAGCTTGTCCATTGCATGTACAATTGGCATGTTGACTAGTTATGAAGAAATGAACTTAATTTCTACTCTGGAGTCTTTTAAACATATTCTCTACATTTGGACATAGAGAGTGAGGGACATAGAACAAAGTGTTACTCTGGTTCTAGTTGCTTTATTCAGTGTGGAAAATAAGGAAAAAAAAAAAAAAGGTAAAATCAATGCCTGTACCTTCACATAACCAGAAAACACACCTTGCTACTGTTTGAAAATGGAAGAGTGTTCAGAGCACACCTAACCATGGACAATATCNCGCTGAACACAGATAAGCCAGGCCCAAACACCGGGAGCTCGTCAGCGTGCGAGCCCGAGAAGGAAAAGAAGCAAAAAAAGAGAGAGAACACCTCCTCCTTCGGTTTATATACACCTGATTACGTAAAGAGATGGGATGGAATACTTCCTAGATCTTGACCCTGGTTACCAAGGAAGGCCTACAAAAAACAACCCATCACAACACCAAAGACAACATACAGGCATTTAACAGACCTGGACTCATCTAATATGGTGACATAACAAATCCTGTTTTCTACATGTAAGCTACTGCAAGGAATTAGTTATCAGTGCAAATGTTACTTTTATTTTACCTCAGCTAACTATGTGATCTCACCAGCTTGCCTTTCCCTCATCACTGTAAATTTCAGTGGTCTCTTTCAAAAGGTCCACATTTGTACATGTTTTCACATGCAGAAATGTTCCTCCAGGCTAGTCTTCATTGCTCAGTGCCATGCTATGCAGAAAGACTCGGCTAATATGAAATGAGTTAACTGGGTTAACCTCTGTGACCACAGCACCACTATGGCTAAATTACAACCAGTACCATAGACTTGCTGTAAGAGCATCACACATCTGCAGCAGCTGTCATCTCCTGCTCTAAGGTCTTGGAAGAAAATTTGGTGTCTCAGACACCACATTAATATAGCTGTGGGTAAATTGATGATCACTTTTCTTAAGTTGCATGTTTCATTGTCTTTCCTCCACCAGTTGTTCCTCCTCCTCATTCTTTTTCCCATTTTCTGTATTACAGTAATTCTTTGACATCACAGTGAGGATCCAAGGACCCAATAACTATATAAACATGCAACAAATAATTAAATATGTTTTTCCCCAAATGACAGAATTGAAGAAAAGTGCTTTGAGAAAAAGCTCTTGCTTTCTTTGCATTATACTGTATTTCCTAATCTATAAAGAGGGAACAGATAGTGTGTTCTGGTTCAGAACTGGGGTTCATCTCTCTTCATGATTATTTGAAAAATTTGTTTATTAATAAGGTCCTTGTACTGAACTTAGATGCTTGCCAAAGAATGAGTTATGGATCCTCGATCACAGCTGACTAATATCTTAACCAAAACTCTCTGTTAGACAAGGAAATGTTAAAGCAATGTTTATAAAATGAGATGTAAAGATGGTTTCTACGGGAGCATTCTGAAACAATAAAGCAGAAATACTAAGGTGTTAAGTATGCATTGTAAGGTTATTCTTATTTATTTACTCCTTTAGTATATTTTTGTGCAGTATTCTCAGGTATTGTGTTTTTGCTGGAAAAAACATGACAAATGTAGAAAACATATTTCATAGTAATAGTTTATTCCTCCCTGTTACAATTTTTCCTTTATTTATTGACACAATCTTTATCTGAAGAAAGAGAAACAGAAAAAATGATAAGCAAAGTGGGAAGGGAAGGACAGAGAAAAATCCCCAATCCCCTAAAAATGTAGTACTGAACTAATGAAAATGCCTTTAACCTTTCTTTTTATACTATTTTCTTTTAATTTTTGGACAGAATGATGGAAAAAAGAAATAGAAATTCTTTCTTCAATTTCTTTTTCTTTTATTTTTTTAGGCCCTAATTTTTAAATCTTGTAAAAAAACATTTATAACACTATGTTTCCACACAGAATTTTGACCAGATAAGTTTTGTTCTGATTACCACTCCAATTCTTGATGTAAAAGCATACTTTTTTTGCTTGGGAATAAGTAGTGAGCTATATAACTTTCCTGTTTCTATACAGCTATCTTTAAAAATGTTCAGGCAAAAACTTCAGGGAGTTCCAAGTACCATTTCCTGTTCCACTAATGATGGGTTGGTATCAGGTTCTCCAAAATTATTTTGGAAATGCACAAAACACATCATAGCTTCTTAATCTGCTTTATTGTAACAGGTTTCCAATGTTTTATTTTAATTTTTCAAGGGATTTTTGTCAAGTTATAAGATAGTGATGCCATACAAACTACTACCACTGCTCTCTGCCTTATGTGGACAGTGGGTGCCTTCATTGAAAGTGATATGGGAAATACTCTGTTGAGTTTGTACTAACAGCTTAAAATCCCCTGGTATTTATCTCAAATGGAACGAGGAGTTGAGACTCTGAACTGTTTGGTGCTGCCCATCCTTCTCTCTGCCTACAACCACCACATTGCTTGCAATATGCTCCCTGCACTGATGAGCACAGGTAAGGCAAACACAACTTCATACCTCTGTGAAACCACAACTGCAACAGCACTTCTGTTAATCTGTTCACATGTACAACTAACATTATTTAATTAAATGTGTTCTTCTTTTAATAGAATTTAAACAGTTTCTGAAAGCTCCTCAAATATCTCATGAACATCATGTCAGACTGCCCTGGTCGATTCATTGGTCCTTTTTGTGTTATCTTTGATCCTGTTTTTAAAACCAGCATTAACATCAATGTATCTTCACTCTTAGCAAATGAGAGATTAGATAAAACACAATGATATTAATATATTAGGTTTGCAAGGATGATAGTTATCTCCATTTATTCCTTATGGAAGTTTCTACACAAACTTCTTTTTTTTTTTTTTTTCCCAAAAGTCTTCAGCATTTCTTCAACTATTTCAATGAATTTTACATCCTGGAATTTTTTTCTGTATTAAGACTAGTCACAATGAACTCCTAAAAATTCATGAATGGAACCATGTGAGGCCTTCAAAGAGAGAAAGAAGCAGAAATGCAGTTAAGGTATTATAGACTTTAGCTTAAAAGTTAGCATTTTGCATTTAATAATTTCACTTAGTATGTACCTGCATTATAAGCACGAACACACACACACACACACAAAGTGTACATGTTAAAGACTGATAGATGGGGAAAAGGAAATATATATGGTATAAATATTGTATATCTTTGTTTAGAAGCTACCCTCATTTAGTAGCTGCACCTTAACCATGCACCTTTACTATGCAAGCCGCAGGGGAAAGTAATTAAATTTAATAGCTGCTGCCCTCGTTTTGAAGTCACCCTCAATATAAAGCTGCACAGGGAAGTAATTAAATTTAATAGAAGCTGTGGATTCTAAACAAAGATATACGGTATAAAGTCCATATAGTTCTTGGAAAGTTAATTTCCAGCAGTAGCAGGCCTGTCGCTTGAAATATTCATGGTTTTGTAATTGTTTGAATCAAATCTCCAGCTCCAAAGGAACTTTCTCTGTATGTGAAATGATGGAACGATGAAGGATCTGAGCATGTACTTGGATACCACCATAACAAGAATAACAACAACAAAAATAATAAAAGAATGAAGAACAAAATAAGATTATAAAAGAAGCCCCCCAAAAGTCACACGTTAATATTCCACTCTCATTTTCATCAATCACTGAAGCAATACCCCCTAGATCAGTGCATTAACTTGTTTATCTTTTACAATGAGGAAAAACTTCATAGCTTCATCATTCATTCCAGAGTGAGGGGAGAAAAAACAAAAGGCAGCCACCGAAATTTGCATGGTGCTCAATTATACATTAGTGAACATCACTTGGCAATCTGTTCATATCAATTTAATTGGATTTTAATACTGCCTCTGATCTTGTTTTCTAATTAACAGCAGTGCCTGGCAATAAAGCAGAACCATGCACCCAGCAACACCTTTGATCTCAACCATATGGAGCTTCTCTGTGCTCTTGAAAATTTTTTTTTTCCTTGCCTCCAATGCAGGCCGAGAGAAACTGGGGCCCCCAGATGGCCAAATACCACTCATGACTGCGACTTCATTGATTATTTTCCTTCCTGATTGATCCTGATTGAAAATAAATAAAACATGCACATGGAACTGGATGCAAATTGGTGTCATAAGCTTTTGGTTATGTTGATGGTTTTCTCTGCTTCTGCTTCAGATGACAAGTACTTAAGTAAACATTACTTGACTCAATGGTCTGTATTTAGGAGCATAACTTTATCACAAGAACCTTTTGTTTTGTGTGTATTACTGTCCTACCACAGCCACTTTTTAAACTGGGATTAAAGGAAGTTAAAGTTAACTGTTCATTCTTTATCTTTCTGATACTGTCATCATTGACAAACTATTTAGGCATGATTTGAGCTCACCAGTTTGATTCATATCTACTTTTTGATGATTTGTTTTTGACAGTGGATTTTCTTTCTTCTTTCTTCTTTTCAGAACCCCTAGGTAAAAGGCATACCAAACAGATATCTGAACTTTGTTTCCTGCACAGGTCTGGCTTCAAGTACAGTATGCTCAAACAGAACAAATGTTGACATTGTCACATTTCACATGTTCTCCAGACAGATCTTGCAATCGTTCTCTGAGATACAAGGAACTGATTTGGTGGACTTCTTCCTTGGTTTCAAAATAGAAATAAATTGGTTTCACAATGACTTCTATACAAAATTTTAATATACTATATAAAAAAAATAGCTATATATATGTATGTATTTTACTTGTTTTTTCAAAGAACTGAGCAACTAAAGGGAAAAACAATGCTGTCTTCTTGTAATTTAAGTATTACATAATGATAGCACAAAGAACAACTTTGATTTCTGGCTTTGGGATAAATAAAGAGAAGTCCTGCTTCTCCTCTCTCCTTTCACTTTCTGTTCTGAACATGCCATCTTAGCCTGTGCTTTGATTTGGATATGACCCATAAGCAAGGTCAGATCACTCTTCTCTTGGAGAAAAGATTTCCAGCAAATACCCTGACATGCGTCTGCAGAAGCAGGTGCTGCTGACTTTGCAGGTGACACCTTTCCCTTTGTGTTAACACTAACCCACCATAATGTTAAGGACATTGGCTCCAGGGCAGCTGCTTTTCATCTGAGATGCAATATCCTGACCACTCGTATTCATTATGGAACTAGCAGAGCTATCCAGCCTAGCTTGCAAACCATGTGCTATTTATACAGTGTGTGTGCATTACATGGTGCCATCTCCATTGGTTTCAGCTAGATACTTCTCTTTGCATGGCTCTGAGCTATCATGCAATAGTGTTTATGTGGTAATAACCACTGCTACACACTGACACAACCAGTGAAATTGCACTAAACGATGCATCTTCTCAGATGCAGAAAGCGTTCTCTTGATTTTGTTGAAGTAGTTTATCTTTTCTGTCTCAACTTCAATATCCATCTGATTAAATATCTTTACTTTTTAACTTTAACATTTTCATCAGAAGGTGTATGGCTTCCACATCTGTGGGGATATGCTGATATGTACTAGCCCAATGCCAGAGCCAACAATCCAGTGATTAAAACGGTTAGTATACAGGGAATGAATCCATGAAGACACCAGGTTCTGTTCTTTGCAAATCCAGAGCCCAGATCTTGCTGATTTTGCTTTACATTTCATATGAGCTATTTTAGACATTTGCTGCATTTTGATCAGCCTCTGTAAGTGAGAACTTCTGAGGGGAGAAGCAACCCAGTCTGCCCTTGACATGACATTCATTGTATGAATAAAAAGTAATTTGGAGATGCTGGAAAGCTCCCCCAGTCTGATTGTGGTGAACAGATCTTCAGGCAGATGAGAGTACTCTGTAGGTTAGAGTGTCTGCCCTACTGGATTGATTGTAGAAACAGGGCTTATGCTTGTACCAAGCATGAGTTCAATCTGGATTTATCATTTTCTTAATTTGCTTTCCAGAATTTCAAGCTACAAGCATTTGCTCTTATCATGGGGGTTAAAAAATAAAGGAATGAAGGAAATAAATTACCCAAAATAAGATAGAAGCATATTTTTTATTCTGTTTCTGATTTGCTGCTAAATTAACACAGATCTAGCTTCTATGGAGAGTAGTGACATGCATTGATGAGGGAGCAGAGCTGATAAATGTGAGGGTTTCCTGTTGCACCCTGATAGTAAACTGCTGCTGATTGGATGTGTTGCACCAAGGTTACTGTTGTGGTCTGTTTGAGCACTGGGACTTTTGGACATTGTCAACATTAGTATGCTGGGACAGCATTTTGGTCTTTGTTGCTGATTTCCTTTGATAACATGCTAGCTGCTGTCTTGTTTGCTTCCTGAACTGCTTGCTCCCAGTTTGGATGAAATGTGGGGTTATTTTTTGNTTCTTTTTTTTGACTAACGACTCTACTGCTTGCACTTTCCCTTTAGGAGTTAGAAAAGGGTTCAGGTGTGTCACACCACACACTTATTTAAAATAAAGGGTATTTTGCTAGATAAAGGGTTCAGTGACCAGGCTTTGTTAAGAGAAAACAGTTTGAGGCAT
Organism: Scytalopus superciliaris; assembly: GCA_013400415.1. NCBI lineage: Eukaryota > Metazoa > Chordata > Aves > Passeriformes > Rhinocryptidae > Scytalopus > Scytalopus superciliaris. The sequence continues at coordinate 842,388 of VXBX01003191.1, read as the reverse complement.
TTATATTNAATAATATATAATAGCTTCTAACTCTAGCACGAAGAGTTACTCTGACCATGTTCTCAAATCTTACAATACAAAAGAGGCTGCTCAGTGAAAATAGATGGATACAAATGTCATGCAGACCCTCGTCTCTCTTTATTTTTTTTTCTTAAAGACTTAATAGAAGCAGGCATGTGCATGCACGTGATTCTTCTTAAAGATGAGGTGTGGGAAATGTGGATTCCTGAACATAAGAGGATTTGGGCTAGGCAGAGCTGGGGTCGGCAGCTGCCCAGCACAGCACCCTCAGTGCTGGAGGACTCCTGCTATCCAGAAGTGGATGAGACACTATCCAGACTAACAATGAGATTTCTCCACATGCATGGGCTATATCAGGAGGTGAGTGTAAGTAGGATACTGATTAGTTGTATGCACATGGCTTTAGGAGGACAGCAACTCTGCTGCTGTGACTATTTCTCCATGGCTCATTATTCAGGTTTGAAAAACTGACTCTTTTCCTCAAGTAAATGTGAATGCGCTTACCAAACTATACTTGTTTGGAAATGTTGTTTATTGCTGACTGCACAAAATAAGCAATTTAGTTTCTCCATATCTCCGAGTCTGTGTTCTTGTATCAGATACATTTTTAATATGATTGCTAGAAAATGAACATAAGCTTTTTTTGTCTTATAAACCAATACTTGGCAGTATTATCACAATTGCACTGGATAACAAGAGGAGGTTAAATAAAGCTACTTTATTGATTTTAAACTTCTAGTGATGTTGCTTCTTGTTATATTTAATGTTAGACACACTTGAGAGGTATCTCCATTTACACATGCTTTACAGCTGTATAGCTGAGTCTCCCAGCATTAGAAACAACCTAATTTCTGTCTTTTCCCATTCTCAAAATATGAACATACTGGTTATTTGTACTCAGACTAAAATGATGAGTTTGAACAGCAACCACTGCTGACCACTAATATTTGATGTGTTTCTTCTTGGTTCTTTTAATTTTTTACATACTTTTTCCAGCATTTATTCTGAACAACTGATTCTCATAGCATATAGTGTTTTATGATGTTTCATTATGTTATATGCATTTTATTTTGCCTTTTTCCTTTTGTCCGTGGCAAATGTAATGATTTGCTTATTATTATTTCACACATTCATTTAATTTGCTCTATTGTTCAGGGGAAAAATTACTGACTGATGGGTGGTTTCTTCCCCAAAGTCTTTTTCTCCTCTTGAATATAAGCATGAAAGGCTTCCTCAGCAGTGAAACTTAAACATATGTACAGATGCTGATATGGTATCCTGTGAATGTATCATTGTAAAATGGGCTCTATTCTCCTTCAAGGACCTGTCATCACACTAATGCCAGTTGTAAAGAACAGCAGCTTTGGCAGCTGGCATTAAGCATATGGATTGCTCTCTGCATTTGTGCCTTATTTTGCTGATCTAGGCTAGGGTTCATGATAATACTGAGTTTTCAAAGTCCTCGTCTTGCCTATTGATAATTGAAGAAGACTTATGCTGTGTCTATAAAGTCAAAAGGGAATGAGCACCTTCAGAAATATACCACCCTATTTCCTCACCTTTAAACTTATTAACTAAGGTGATCCTGGAGGCTACGCAAAAAGTTGAACTGTTAAATGTTGTTGGTTCTGCTACCTTATGAAGGTCTGTATGGTGAGTCACAGCCCTGTCTGATAAAAAGATACAGTTAAGTGATCTGTAACTATGGCAGACAGACATACCAAAGTAGTGCAATGGCTTTGAGACTCTAGCCTCAGCTTCTCAAAGTCCTGAAATATAATTACTTTCAATCTGCTTGCTCTGTGTCAGACTTTCAGGTTAGTACTTTAGATCTACCATCCGTGGTGGAGAACTCCTCTCCCACCTTCCTGCTGTTGTCCTCGGTTTGCAACCAGCAGGTTTTCTGGGCCTGACATGTTCCCATGTGCCTTTGCAAGTCTCACTCCTCCCCTCTTTCCTTTTTTTTTTTTTTTTTTTTTTTCAAATTCAAAGTTACATGACTTCATCAGAATACCTTCACAAGCCAGTAAATGTGAAACTGTGAGTTTTCTCTCTCTTCCAGACACTTTATGCTAGCTTTAACATTTCAGATATGTTTTTGTTCTCACCTCTCTGTGAAGGGGACTATAACTTTGAGACTCCGAGTCTCAAAGAAACTTTCACTCCAAGATGAGAACTGAGCTTATTTAGCTCCAAGTAGATATGGCCTGGCATGGGCAGCTTCTGCAGAGGTGGCTGAGAAGGCTCCTTGTATGGCAAACAAGGAATTAACCACTTCCACCTTGCGGTGTTGTCTTCTTTCCAGGGCATGAGGCTACTAGCCAGGCTTTGTAATACAGGTTTGTAGAATGACACACATACCCTGGAGACAGGATTCATGTTCTAAGACTAGAAGCAAGTCTTTTGGGTTTCTTTGGCTTTGTCTTATGATTTATTTCATTACTTCTGTTCAGTAATTTTGCTCTTTGCCAAGGGGAAAGGAAACATGGAGCTGAGCACAAAGGACTCCTTCAAACTGGTGTGCTCTGTTACCCTGTTCTGCTTCTTTTACTTTCCTTTCAACCCCAAAGGAAACAAAGGACTTCATATGTGTCAGCAAACCTCTTGGAATTTCAAGTGTTTCCTCCAGGGAATTATTTTCCAGCTTAATGCAGTGGAACTTTGGACACTCTCTTGGCTCTTCCTTATGTTCTTTTTCCAACACCTAGTCATGCCTTTCAAAGGTGGAAGTGGATTTTCTTTCCTAAAAGGATAACCAGTTCCCTCAATTTCAGTAGCTGAGTGTGAGAAAGGACTTAGAGAGCACTGATTTTTCCATTTCCCACTTCTGCACAGAGATGGGACATCTTGACTCAGTTTGTGCTGTTACTTCACTGCCGGTACTTTTTGTTTTTTAAGTGACAGAGCAAACCAGCCAAGACCCTTTAGGCTGATCAGGAAAAAGAAACATTTGTGACTGTAATACCAATGTGACTCCAGAAAGAATATAAAAGATACATTGAAAATGCATCTACTGTGTATCTATTATATATTCAATGTATCTAGTACCTATTGTTACTTAACTGTCAAGCCTTCCAGCAGTTCTTCATGTTCCCAACATAGACAGCTACTGAAATAAGACTGATTTGATGGATTAAGATTTGAGTGCTGTGTATACAGTAAAATAGAAGCTAATCTGCCCATATAATTCCTCTCTGTTTCCCCTGTTTTAGAAACAATAAAGGTAATGTGACTATCTTTTAATTTAAAATATGATTATGTAATATTTAGCTTGCTCTGGTGTGCAATGAAATATAGGTCAAATTTGTCTGAGTGCTCAGATATGTGCTGTTGAAAGGTGGGATAAAAAAAAAGGAATAAAAAATCTTCTAAAATGGTATGCCTATAGGAAGTGGAAGTTTTTCTTCTTTTTAAAAAATGGGTTACACTTATAACAGTGGCTGTGGTTATGCTATAATTAGAATGTAATTACATTGTCTTTATAATTCTGGTTACTTGTAATTAACATTAATGCATATGAGGAAGTAAACTACATATCTGAATTGCTTATTAGTACCCTGTTAAGACTGGAGCCTATAAACATATATGGAAGTTTACTCACCAAATATTTTCATTGGCTGTCACTGAATGACTCATGTGACTAATTCTATGAATGGGTGTTTGTAGACAGCAACCTTTAGATTCTAACTGAAATTAACATGAAGTTAACTGCACTAACCACTTTGGATTTACCTGCTGCAATTACCCTGAAGTTATACTTTGATTTATTTTTTAAAAAAAATTATTTATGGTAGACATGTAAAGAATTGGTTCTGCTAAAGGGTTAGTGCTCCAACTATATGGAAAATAATAACCACAATGCAAGTGAAGTGGAACTCCAACCAGTTCAAACTGTGCCACAGAGTGGAGCAAACATTTTTTTTTTGGATGCACTTGTTTGTAACTGAAGTTTGGCCCAGAACTTTATAGTTCCAGAAGCTAACTATTTTTAAAATAGCTACTAGCTGTAGCAAGAGCTGGGTGTTCTCCGTACAAGGCAAGATGCAGCATTTTTAACCTTTGTGTAGGAAGTGGTAGGTAGCAGGGCCCCTTTCTATACTGACATTCCTAAGGGGAACGTAAGTAGATGAGCATATTTGTAATAAGATGTCTTGCACAGATAGCTGGAGTCTTTAAAGAGCTCAGGAGGGGAAAAAATACTGGTCTTAAAAACAGGACTACTTTTTTGTCTCTCCTTAAAACCTTAACTGTTCTTGTACAGAGAAAGAAGAGGGCTTAACTTTTGCATGACACATGGAGAGGGAGGAATTTTGCATAGAAGTATCTATCATCTGAGTTATATTAAAAAAATCATATCCAAATGCCATCCATTTCCAGCCTTTCTGCTCATCCCCAATATATATATAACCTCATGATGAATGAATATCAGAAATAGGTTTTTATAGATTAGGTGCATGATAGACTGCAGTACTTCTGAGAGTCTATTTGTGGAAATCACCATTGAACTACAGAGAATTTACATGACCAACCATTGTAATCAATCCAGTCTGTATTATAGCTAGTCCCTAAATACATATCAATGTGACAAATAGAAATGGCTATACTGTACAGGCCAATAAGCTGTGATTCAAGGAGATTGTAAATACTTATTGACATATAGACTGTTCAAAATGAACCTTGATTTAATATAGTAGAAATGGGATTTTGGGTGCTTTTTAAAATATTGTATTTTGTTAATTAGTGATCCCATTAGGTACATTGCAAAGTTATTTTGTAGGCACAAAAGGCTTCTTAATGAGTAAAGTCCTGTCACATATATGGCCAATATTGTGGTTATATACACAGAATAGTCAGGCAGATGTAAAGCTACAGGAAGCCTTTAGAGTCATTCCTTCCTTAAAGCATGGCGGTATTTCAGCTGTGGTTTCTATTGGGTCTTCATTCCCTGCCTGGGAAGATGTTTACAGTGGAAGGCTTCAGTAACAAAAAAGCACCACGTGAAATTCTGGTGTAAATCACAGAATCACAAAATACGCTGAGTTGGAAGGGACCCACAAGGATCATCAAGTCCAACCCTTGACTCTGCACAGAACCATCCCCAAGAGTTGTATCATGTGCCTGATTGTATCATCTAAATGATTCTTGAACTCTAGCAGTTTTGGTACTCTTGGTGCTGTGACCACTTCCCCAGGGAGCCTGTGCAAGTACCCAGCCACTCTCTGGGTGAAGAAACTCTTTCTAATATCCAGCCTAAATCTTCCCTGACACAGCTTCCAACCATTCTCTTGGGTTCTGTCACTGGTCACCACAAAGAGATGCCTGTTCTCCCTCTTCCCCTCACAAGGAAGTTGTAGCTGTAATGAGGTTTCACCTCAGTCTCCTCTTCTCCAGGCTGAACAGACCAAGTGCCCTCAGCCACTCCTCACATGGCTTCTCTTCAAGACCCTTCACCATCTTCTTTGCTCTCCTTTGAACACTCTCTAATAGATTAATATCTTTCTTATATTGCAGTGCCCCAAACTGCACACAAGATTCAAGGTGAGGTCACCCCAGTGCAGAGCAGAGCGGGACAATCCCCTCCCTCGCCTGGCTGATGATGCTTTGCCTGACNCTCCCAGGACACATCCCGGGGTGCTTTCCTGCCCCACAGTTGGCCCTCCTGGCTGCCAGGGCTCTGCCGAGTCGTATTCAACTTGCCATTGACCAGGATCCCCAGGTCCTTTTCTGTGGCACTGCTTTCCAGAATTTCCTTCCCCAGTCTGTACATACATCCAGGGTTGTCCCATCCCAGGTGCTGAATTCAGCACTTGTCTCTGTCAAACTGCATACAGTTGGTGATTGCCCACTCCTCTAATTTGCTGAGGTCTCTATTCAGGGGCCTCCCTGCCTTTAAGGGAGTCATCAGCTCCTCCCAGTTTTGTATTGTCTGTAAACTTGCTTAGTATCCCCTCCAGTCCTGCGTCCAAATAATTTTTGAAGATGTTGATGAGCATAGGGCCTAAGATGGTGCCTTGCAAACCCCACTAGTGACCAGTCTGATGTCACCCCATTCACTATTACTCTCTTTGCTAAGAGATAATCATCACCCCAGGAGGCTCCTGAGTTTTGCCTCCCAATATTCTCAGGGGAATTCCTTTTTTATTTTAAGGGTGAAAGGTGAGGCAGGCAGAGGAGTAATATGAATGTATTTACCCCAGTCATATCTGGTGGTCTGAGCTGAGAAATGCAGATTTTTGGCACCAGTTTTACATACTGAATCAGGTCACACTAGAGGTCAAGACTCCTCTGCTTTCTTAATGTTGTTTTTATCTCATTTATCACACAGATGTTATGATGCCAAAAGATACTGATTACTGATATTGATTACAATCATCTGTTATCAGTGACATAGAAATTTACACAAGTTATGGTGGTAACTTGGGTCCAGTGGGAGGTATTTAGTCACTTGAATCTGGGTATCTGTTAGCATTTCAAATTCCTTGGCTATCTAAGACATTTTCATGGGACTAGCAGGACCTTCATGAGACTTTTTCCTTCCCCAGGAAGGCAGCAGGGAAACTCTGAACCATCTTAGATGCTATTTAGGCATCAGTTTTTGGCAAATGAATCCCAATTTACATTGCGGGCCCTGTCTACAGCTGTCCATAGCCCTGAGGGGGTGGCAAGAATCATCAAAGTGACTTCCAAAATGCTTTTACTGTGAAAGAAGATCTGACTACCTTTCTTTTCTAGGAGTTGCTCAGTAATTACATTCAGTGCTTTTCATTGCTTTGCACTGAAAGAACCAAGGAGTTTCCTGCAGTGAAAGGTAGCAAACTGCTCTGTGACTACCCCAAGTATTTGTCTCTGCATGGGAAGAAGAAGGTTGCAGTCAGGGGTTATACCAAGACAGATGAATCTACAGGAAGGGTGAAATTTGATGACCTCTTTCTCCGTTGTGTCATCATCATTTTTATAACTATAAAGGAAATATGAAGTGGAGGCAGAATGAATCCCAAGGAGTCTGTCTCCACTATGCACAAGTGCAGAGCAAGATAGAAATGGTCATGAAGCCTGAAGTTTTAGCTTGCTTGATTTGTCACAGTTTTAATTCCCTAACACAAGCCAGATTTTGTTTGGTGAAAGGAGTTGTCAGGTTTAAATGTGCATTTAAAATTCAAAAAGTTTATGTTTTTTAAAATCAGAAAACAGAGAGTATTTGTAGATAGTATTTTTTGTTTGTCCAAGTTCGCCATGACTGAACAGACTTCCTTTTCTTTCCTAAACCCAAAAGGCTTTAGCATGTAGTACTTCCTGCAAAGAGTTAATTGAAGCAAATAAAGTTCTTACATTGTTAATAATCCTCCCAATTTGATCTTGTTCTTTTTCCCCCTCAAGCAGTAAGAGGATAAGTGCGAGTGATAGCCAGATTTATAAATTATTTCTTGCGAGCTGAATGCTTTTAAAAGGGAATATAAAAATCTGCTATGTGTCAGGCGATCCATGGAGGCATTAGCAAGCGTGGCTGATTCTCAGTCCCCTGAAAGCAGGAGTGATAATTTGTAAATCTAGGAACTGTACGTGGAGAATGGTAATTTGTCATTAGTAAGATTAACATGATCAAGGGAATAGAATAGATTATTTACATATAAAATACAGAAGATCATTGATGCAGCAGTGATGAATAAATACATTTTGATAAAATTAAGTCAATATTTTTGGGTATCAATAAAAAAGTTTTTTGCTTTCATATAACACTGCAGCTTATGTTTTATGTCATATAAAATGTATTGCCTATTTGAGAATTGTTACATAGATGAAGTTTCTTTGTCTGGACTTCTTTGTTTAATCTACCTGTAGAGAAATAATTTTAAAACACTGTACAGTTAGCATCACATTACTTTTCTTGGTTCCTTTAGAATGAAATACCACTTAAAATGTAGAATAGCTGTGCTCTGTTTAAAGGGACATGACATTTTTATTATTGCAGTTTCATATTCTAGTTAATTTTTTTTTGTTCAAATAGATTTGCCTTCTTGCAGCAAGAACTATCACAAATAATTTAATACATTTTGATCATATTTTCAATGCAGAGTGAATTACAGTTGCTGACATGGTTCATTTACTTACACAAACTGTTTGTGTGCTCACACTGTTGCTCAAAAATTCAACACACTATCAGGTAAAAAAAATTATTGCATGAAGATAGGAAGCCATTATCCTGACCACTAAGCAACACAGAATGAAATATCAATTGCCAAGGTGTTAACTCTGATTTTCAAATACACCATTTGCAATGACTTTAAACTATCTATGATAAGTGAATATAGCATGTTTTTTTTTTTCCTCCCTAATTTTCTGAAAGCCTCAGTAAACTATGCTATCATGGTGTTTAAAGAATTTAAAGCAAATTACTTAAGGACTATTGCTCAAAGCAAGTGCTATGTAAGGCAGTAAGTGACTTTTGTGGATGACTGAGCACTGACGCAAAACTATGAGTTTTGCTAATGCAGACACTGTTTATTTGCAGGAAGATTCCTTTGCCTCAGATGTTCTCAACAAAACCAGTTCTTCATCTTGCCGATGTGAATATGTGCAATGCTACACGTGTGTAGACTCAGGATGTTCAGTGAGATTGCTCATGTGCATAAAATTGCTTCTGTGCCTGCATGTATAAGGCTCAGGGCATTGGGGAGATTTAATCATTAAAAGGTGAAACCGAGGCATTTTTGTTATACTTTGTTATACTGTGAAAAATCACAAGTCAGTCTTAGTTACAGAATTAGTCTTCTCACAGAACAGGATATCCAAAAAAATAAAACAAACCAAAAGACAACATTGTTTTGTAGCAATATAAGCTTTGAACATTCTCTGCCGTAGGTTGCTCAGACTTCCATTGACATCACAAGGGGGCTGCGTTTAGATGAATAATCTTTTTGGCAAGGGCAAACAAATGAATAAATGCTCAAGGGAGAGCTAAGCTAAAAGAGGAGGCCAGAAATTCAGGACTCATGCGTGTAAGGTTACTGTGACTTTACACATAACCACAGTATTTCACCCACTTACATGGTTTTGCTTGTAACCAGAATGATTGATTTGCATATGCAAACCTGCAATGAGCACCCATTTGCTAACCAACCTGTTGGCCACAGAGGGATCAAAATGTCTCCTTTGCATGGCTGTAGAAATGCATTCAAAGGAAATGGAGGGATGGATGGATGCATGCATGGACAGGAAGACACAAATAATACCAAGTGTCTGAACAACCACCCCGTAGAGCATAGCTTAGTAGACAAGTATGGAAGAAAGAGAGGTAATTTTGTACTACAAACTTTCAACAGCAGAATCTTGACCATTTGGAGATTTTTCCTGTCTTTCTCCAAAATGGACCTTAAAGTCTTCAGTGGCCAGATTGACAAGTAACTCCACAGAGATTGCAGATACCTCCAGAGCTTCAGGTTTATGATTTAAAATAATTTTGGATAGCATAGGCTGCATATTTCCTTAATAGGAAAAAAAAAAATGAATTTACACTCTATTATTTCCTTCCCCTTTTGAAACCTAGCCAAAGGCTAGAATTTTCCGAGAAAATTAAGGTCTTGTGAAAGATGTATTTTGACATTGGAGGTCTGTATTTGCTGCCCCTAAAGCTTAGGTGTTTATTCAGGGATAGAATTTACAACCACTTTACCCCAGTTTACCCCAAATTGACCATATAATCCACATAAAAAATGAGATCTCTCCGCTAATTGTTTATATAATTAATCATAGGGCAACTGTTTGTACTAATTACATACCTAATAGTATGGCATAATATTGCTTGGATTAAATTTGAGCTTTTAGTGTCTTTGAAATATCTAAGCATTATTTTCACTCTGAAATTAACTTCCTATAGAATTTCTAACAAGTAGTATTGTGATCTGATTTACAGAGATAAGGATCTGTGGTAACCCTTCAAACTAAATGCCTCAATTGAATACTTACTTTCCTAAACTAAAGAAATAATAGGATATTTACTCTGTGTTAAGGTGATGAAAATAATATTTTGGGGCAAGTTTCATAACTGTTTAAGAATGATTCAGTGAAACACAATAGATACAGATCTTATATTTTCTTGTTCAAACAGTAGATATTTGTAATCATTTATTACATTTTTCAGAGCTTCAGTTTATATTGAGTTTGTACACTGGAGAAACAAGTGAGTTAAAATAGTGTAATTTTGACTTTAGCCTAGACTCATTGGTCAACATTCTGCAATCATGTGTGACAACTGGCTGTGCTCTCCTAATTAGAGTAAGAATTTCAACATAAAAATTAGAGGAAAAATGAAAGAGAAAAATGGTCATTACAAATATGACTTTTGGGCATTAATACTCTAGACAAGAGAAGTGATGGCAGCAACTGTATCATGAGTAGTTCCATGGACTATTGTAGGTAAACATTTTCATGAATCACTTCTCAAAACAGTTTTAAAGATACGTGCCCTTTAATATATCAATAAAGAAGTTTATAAAGCCTTTATAAATTAGAATGTCAATGTTTTTGTAGCTGATGGCTAAAAAGTACACTGTTTACTTTGATATTGGAGTGGGGGGCTTTAGCTTGCATAAGCTGTACTTTTTGGACTTGTCAGTTCAGGAAGAGTTTCAGGTGTTTACCTTAATGGGGAATGCAAAATTGTTTGAATTCTAGAAAATTATTTGAAAACTGTATTCCATTTCCTCTGCCTCTACTAGCTGTGATGGAAAGAAAGAAAGTGTCACTCAGCACCAAGGAGGATATACTGTGACTGTACTCTCTTAGAAAAGCTACACTAATCTACCATGCCTTTTAGAAAACTGAGCCTCAGGCTCTAGTAAATCTTGTGGTGAGGACCAGCTGGAGTGCTCAGCATCCCTGGGAGAGGCAAACACTCAGTCTACAGCAAGGTATATCCACACCCTTCCCTTTGCTGTGCTTCCAGGATTCCTGGCTTTCCCTGTGGACCCTGTGCTGGGACCCCATAGACTAGCCTCACTGCACAGTTATGCAAACATGGACTTCTGTGAGTCTCAAGAACTCGGCAGGAAGCAAATTTGGCAGCAGAGGATCATATTAAACTTTTCTCTGGCTTCAGTGGAAGATGGAATTTTGCTTTCTGTTTTGTATTTAAACAGACTCAAAATCTCAAATCAAAACACTGTTGGACCTACTGAGTTCCACCTGGCTCATGTCAAATCCATGTAATACCCCAAGTTTTATATGGTTTAGGAAAAAAACCCATAAATCGAATCAGAATGACTTGAAAGGCTGAACTTCAGTGAACTTTAGGACAAACTGGAACTGAGCTACAAGCTTCTGTGAAATCTGAAACCAACCAGATTTTGCCTGGCTTCTTTTGAGGTTCATGGATTTTGAAAGAACCTATAGCCTTGCCAGTATTTATCATGAAACTTGCCCTAACTGGTATTTTCTTTAAGGCCTCCATTCTGGAGATGATGTGACCATGTGAAAATCTCATCTTTCATTTAAGAGAGAGCAGAAGTTTTCAGTCTCTGTGGTTGTGGCAAGAATCTTGAATGTGTGCCCAAGTGCACCAATAGTTCAAAACCAAAGGTGACTCCAGAGACTTTAGCATGCACTGTATTATTTTAAACTCATAATTTTAGGGTCCTGGCTAACAGTTCTTGAGCATAAAATCTAGCCCTATCTGTAACTCTACATTCTATCCAGAGGATATTAAGGCTTTTTTTCTCCTCCTCTTATTGTTATGGAGCTTTAGAAGACAACTTCAAAGAATTTGGGTATTGGTCAGCCTGGCTCCAGATCTGACAGTTGTGGCAATGTCTCTCTGCTGAAGCCCTGCATCCCTGTGTACCTGAGTTTTGTGTAACCAGCAAGACAGAATCCAAAGAAATGCTTAAGTCTTCTAACTCAGCCCCTTGTTTAGTATCCTAATTCCTTCCAACCCCCAGGTTTATTTTAACAGCACCATTTTCCTTTGAAGGCTGTAGGTAATTCAGTCCTCTTTAACAATGTACAGATGGTTTCTGGAAAAGCTCCTTTGTTCCTTCAAATAAATAACACAAAGAGGCTTACTGATTATGCCCATGTAGGGCACTGTGTTGTGCCTTTCATTTATTGGTTGATTCTGCCATTTATTTTGGCTTGTGCCTCTTTTGGAAGCATTAAAGACTTTTCTTGCTCATGCTCAGAGAAAGAGTTTGTTTGATGTCAAAGCCGGGGAATTTCCTTGGTATCAGAGGGTCTTACAATTTTACACTGAATACATTCATGGACCAAAAGTCCACCTAAATGGACCACACATCTTTCCTGAATTTAGCTCAAAAACATTGTACCTGCTTGTGAAAATCCAGTGTTTTGGTAAATATTTAAGCCAACAAAAATGATAGTCACCAATACAGAATATTTTGGTATGCCACTAGCATAATAATGTTTTGGTTAGGAATTTTAGCCATGTTTTCATGTTATTTATTTTGGGAGAAAAGATGATGCTTATAGCTGAGAATTAACTTCCTTTTCTGAATTAAGCTAAACTAGTTATCAGAAAGGTTGAAAGAGCTAAAGGCCCACTAACTTGTTGTTTTGTTGTACAATAACAGTCCATTTTATTTAGAAACTCTAAAGCTCTGATAGTATCATGGAACAAGGTCTCCTTGTGCTAACAAAGATGGTAAAGTTACTGTTTCAGGAAGAAAAGTATGTGGTGTTTGCTAAAGCTAATAGCTACCCTTCTTAATTTCATATTGTATAAAAGTTTACCTTCACTGGAGGCTTACTTTAAGAGCTTAATAAGGTTCCCTAGTCTGCAGTTCAGATATAAAAATATCAGGTGTGCTTACCATGTGGTAATGACGCTGCAGATGTCTAGCAAGGGTACACTTTGGTCAGCAATCACATAAAGCTGATGCTTCATCTGGCAACTAGTTTGTGGAAGAAGATGCAATAAAATCTTGCAAATCTGAAAATAAGGAAATTGAAGCTTTTTGAGATAAAATATAATTTCTCTTTCAATTTTTCCTTCTATGTGACTATAGCTGGAAGTAGTTGGGCAGTCAGGATGGAAATATGGACTTCAAATTACTTGGGTTTATAAACAGTGACTTAGAGGTCAGTGATACACATTAATTTTCAGAGGTGCATTTCAAGTTCCATTAGCTTCAGTGAGAAATGTAGATAATCTGCACTTTAGAAAATCAGTTTAATACAGTATACTAAAGACTACTTTGCACATTGCAACTCTTTCTGTATTCAAAAGCTTCACAAGTTCTTCATCAGAAATGGCAAGAGTGATCTTTTCTGGAAGTATTTACTTTCTTTCTATTTAATGTCTCTGGAAAAGCCTCAGGATGCTAAAACATACAAAGAAATAAATGTCTTTGTGGTATACACAGTTAAAATTGATCTCCTACTTTATCTCTGCAAATCAGATATGGGGAGTAATATAAGAAAGATTGTGCAAATGATTAAATTACAAACCTTTTCATAGTCAAATATTTAATCATAAAGTATGATATAGACTTAAATGAAAACAAATCATGCTAGGGTTATTGGGTATATACTTTAGGTAATTTTCCTATATTATTTTTCCTCCAGAATACAACATATAAGGTTGAAATACTTTATCATGTGCAGATTAAAGACAAATTACATAGAGATGAGGTTACATTTAATTACCTGGAATAGCTTTGTATGTTGAGTGAAAACCACAGTTTTCATCAACACCATATTAATTATTGCTGCCGAAAGCTGTAATTGACTACTGTGTTTTTCTGCTCATGAGTCAATGGTGACTAAATGTTTACTTTACTGCTTCTAATTGCCTAAAATGCAACACTTGTTTTTCCCTGGAAAATCTGTGGTCTAAGTTTTGCTCTTGTTTTCATGCATATAACCCCCCAATGATTTACACATATAGCTGAAAGCATCGTTTGGCTTCAAATTTCCTGGCAAAAATGTTCAAGTGAGGGTCACTAATTCTCTTAGCATCCAATATCGAGAAAAAGGAAATGTCTTGTCAATACTGTCCCACTTCTGGCTCTACTTTTTCATATGGCCTTGTAGGAGCCAACTTGTGCTTGGAATAGGGTGTCTATGGACCTCATTTGAGCTTTTGTTGGTTGAATTCAAGATCCCTGTGGTAAAAACACCAGCTCATCTTCTCAGTTGTATCAAACATGTAATGGAATATGGTATACATGAAGATTACTGGGACTACCATCATGATTTTCTGCCACACGAATTGCTTTGGAGACAGAAACACTGGAAAAGGACCAGATGTGGAAGTAGATTCTACAAAACCACAGGGATTAGACTTCTCTTCATCTTTATAGGTGAGGGGTAACATCCTCTCACAAGACCAAGGAGAAGCAGTGTGGTTCCCAGGAGGTGTACAGCACAAGAATTTCTGTTTCAGGGAATTTAAGAAACTGTGTGGTGGAATCACTCTGAACTTGCATAATCTCTCCATCACACTTTATCCTGTGGAAGGGATAAAAATAATGGAGGAGATGAAGTAGAAAAGAAGAAGAAAGAAGTGGCTAACCCACTCCAGAAAATAAAAGATTAGCTGTTGGGTAACAGAAGAGAAGTAAAAAAAAAAAAAAAAAAAAAAAAAAAAAAAAAAGGAGAGAAAGAGAAAGAAAGGTGGGGAGAAAAAAGAAAGGATAGAATGGTTCAAACAGCCTGAAGATCATTGCCCCTCTCCCTCCATCCTGTGTTTTACTGACAGTGATGATGATTACTGTTCTGACAGGAGATACTCTCCTGTAGGGATGTCACTATCAGAGTCCAGGTTGCTCTCAGCTTTACAGGATTTGAGGAAACTGCTGATTTTCAGGAGCCTTGGCATCTCTGTCAAGAGAATGACAACTTAATTTCCTTTTATGTTATTCCATTCCGCAGGCCTTCCCAGGAATCTGGTAGGACTCTACACTTCCAGAATGAGAATTTTGGGTATGGAGGAACTCAATCCTAGATTTCAGCAGAATTTTACCCCTCCTACAGCCAATGAAAAGGTTTTTACCACAGGGTCACTTGGATCACTGGGGAATCTGCTGAATATTACTGGCTCTTTTGCTGCTACCAGTGGTTATTTGAATTACATGAACTAAGATGCTCCTCAGGCATAAGGCCTGGGACAAATGAGCATCATGGACATATTTCCACTGTTTCCTGTGTGTTTTCCAGTCTGTCAAAAATGTCATTCATTCCCAAGAAAAGCCAACCTGCCCATTGCTAAAAAAGTGGTTGAGACATAGGCTTTGTATCCATACTTGACAACATATACTAGAAGAGACGTAGGTGAGGGAAACGAGTTTTGTGCTAAGTGACTGGTGCAGTGCTGAACCACAATGACAAAGGCTTGAGTAAATCAAACATTTCAGGCTTAAAGAAAACAAACAGGATAAATGAAGTGATTCTCAGTAAACCTTGCAGGAGTTTAAAAAAGTCACTTTTACTGTGTTTTTGGAATATGTGTGTATCCGCTGTACACAGAAATAATTACATTGCCGTATAGGTTTTGTTGTTGTTGTTGTTGTAAGGCGATTTTAGCAGTCAGAACACATTTTCAGTAACAAATAGCTTCCACAGCCTTGCAAACTTAAACCTCTGGCATAGATTTCATTCATATTATCAAGTTCTTGTTCTTTTTACTCTTTATTTTTAAAGTGTCTTGCATCATCCAGTTTTTTCTCCGTGAATGGCAATGATCTTTCTTTTCTGGAACCTGTGTCCAGCCACTGTGCCTTTTTTTTGTTGCCAGAACCAGTCTGTGCTCAGGCATAGATTTTGCTCTTTCTTCAGATCACTATACATTTTCATGATGGTTCTTAATGTCCTTTTGACACTTCTTTCTTTGCCTTTGTGGCTCTTTATATTAACAGTTATTCCATAGGAAAATAAAAGACAGCATCTTTATTTAGTAGTGGTGAATTTATGATACACCTGCACAGTTCTACCTGAAGCTGAAATGCAATGTCAACAAAGCTCATCTGCCAGTATAAGAATTTTCTGTGTGGCTTCTTTTCATTGGAGGCTCTAATAGAGGAGGGATGAATATATATGGAGATGTGGTTGTCCAAAAATGTGTACACACACAGATTTGTTGCTGTTGCCACCTCCAGATGTAGAATACTGATTTACTGATTACCAGTACTTCCAGAACTTTCTTTATTAATATACTAGATTATTTTGAGAAAAATGGATACATGAAAATTTATTTCCTTCTATATACTTGCTTCCATCTTGCACACACACACATGTATGCACTCTTGTCTATATCAGCAGCTTCTCAAAACTCTGCACTAAAGAAAAAGAGTAGTTTCAAAATAAGAATATCAGAGAGAAAATTATAGGCAAGAAGTCAAACCAAGAGCAGAAGTCTGCATGAAGAATACTGTGTGTTTAGGTGTCAAAAAGTTCTGTGAATTTTGATGAAACATGTAGGAAATAGATCTCAAAATACCAGAGGAACCTAAATGTCAGTTCCAGTAGCTTTCAGTTTCTTTCTCTAGTTGGCTCAATAGAAATTTAGATGGTTGCCTATAAAAATCCATATTTTGTAACAAGGCCTTTTTTTTTAGAGAGTAGAAGCTATATTATATTAGATCAAGATTTCTAAACAGAATCACTATGATATGGCTCTTCATCAGTTCAGAATGAAATCTGCTGACCTTCTTACCTTGCTTAAGCTTCATTAGAATGGCAATATATGACTCACCACATGAAAGCTGTAATCTCTGCCAAGTAAATTAAATTCTTATAATAAGAACCAGAGTGGTCCAATGGTCGAAAAGTAGAGCTGGCAGCCAGCAACTCCTAATTTTTAATCCCAGAACAACTTATTGAATAACTTCAGGCAAGTTACTTAACCTCCTAGTTTCCAGCTCATAAAATTGCAATAACAAAAGTGTTTTTCTGAAGAGCAATTAGTTAATACTTGTTCTTTACTCTGAAGAGAAAAATGCAAAGAACTGTGGAGGTACTAAGCCTTATTAATTCTTAAATTCAAATAATATCACTCATCATGATTACCACAGTTAAGTAAACTGATAAAAGTATAAAAGGTATACATCCCAAATAATCATCCAACATGTCTGATTCATAGGATCTGTAAGGGACCATGTTTACTCAGGAGAAAAGCCAGCCTGTGGCTCCCCATGGAATTTGCCACCTTCTCAAGGCTCTATTCTGCTCTCATCCCCTGGCACAAGCTGGTAGACTATAGTGTGAGCATTTTGAGAGTATAAGGGTGCTGCTGTGAGTCAAACATCCAGATGGTACTGAAGTGTGAGGCTGCTGTTTAGATTTCACATTTTGTTTAGGTTGGATTACTGTCTGAAGTGGATGAAAAGCAAAAACTGTTCTTTCCAAGCTCCAAACACAACTGATGCCCCCTTAAATAGTTCCAGATCTGCTTTGTATAGACAGAAACATAGGAGTAATTTAAATGTTTGGGAGAAATATCCACTTCTTCCCAAGCCTTGTCTCTGCTGGAGACTCACCATCACAAACATGGAGGACATGCAGGTCTGAAGATCCATAATTTATGGAAGAGTGTGGGATACCAGGCAGATCAAACGTCTGGTGGAGTGGCTGTTGTCAAGCCCTTCAATGTTTAACTGATTGCACTTGTCAAAGAGCTGTAGGATAGATCTGAAGGGAGAGTTTGGCCCTTAGTGTTGCTGGTTTTCATCCCATAATGCCGAGAGTGTTCTTTGTGCCTTGTTTACTGCACAATATGATTAGATTTTAATTTAACAGGGGAGGAATGTGTCTTTCATGTGGTAAGTCAGAAGGGGCTTGGAGCTTTATAGTGGGGATGGGGGAATGGGGCTGGCACTCACTGTGAAGCAGTAGAGAGTCCTCCTATATTGCTCATCTTAAGATGCTGTTTATAAATAGGTCTCACTAGTCTGGGGCATAATGATTTCAATCATTTTTGCTGTATAAATAAACAGGGCATTGTGAGCTTACTTGTTCAGGAATTGTCCCTGGCTTTAGTTTTGGCCACAGACTCTCAGAGGCCTGCAATGAATCTAAACTGGAGGATTGAAAGAAACAGTCCGTTTCTGATCTGAAGCCACCAGGGAAGAAGGGAGGGCCAGTGGGTCTGGAGGCAGAAGCAGAAGAGCAGGGAAGAGACATCTTATACAGTATCCTGGGGAAGGAAAGCCTGGGAGAGCGTCTGGCCAGCCTGCTGTGAGCACAAGGCTGGTGAAGGCTAATGGGATGCAAAATCAGTTCCTCACTGTCTGGTGGGGCACAGGCAGTCCGAAGGGAAGGGGACCGCTGCCACCTGATGTGGTGTGGGTGTGGGAGGGTGAACAAGGACTGTCACATGTCCTGTCTGGGAGGCACTGAGTGTGGTAACCGAGAGACAGATTGGAAAAGGCAGTGCTGATTCACTACAGCCTGTGCCTGCCCACCCCGTGCCGTGTTTGCTTCTGTGGGCCTTGCCATGTGGACAAACTACTGAGCCAAGCTCCTTTCTCAGGCATTTGGCCTCGCAGCTTGACATGACAGTAATGGGTGGTTTTTTAACTTCTAGCTTTGGACCTGTAGACTTTCGTTTGAAGTACAGCTTGACTTAGGAAACCTAGGAATTAAGAATTGATGGCAGCAAATACTCCACGGGTTTCTCCTGTGATTGACAATGTGCTTTTACTTTCTTCCACAGCACTAAAGATGTGCTATTCACTTAGTAGCCCTGTCAGATGATCCTGTCCCTCTTATGTAAGCATTGAATATTTGGGGAGGAGCTATGTAGTCCCGTGTTTGGACCTTCTTATGAGGAGAGTAACAGGAGGTTCTCCTAAATTTTCCAATTCTTTCCTAAATTCTGGGCTTTTTGTACCTGCAGTATTTGAGTCCTCACTTCCCATAGCCTTTGGTATTTGCTTGTTTGCCTGACACATTGATTATTGCCTTTCTGTCTTATTTAAGACATCATTGGCAGCATGATGAAGAAACAATGGAGAGGACCCAGTAGAGTATGTAACTTCAGTCCTCATGCATTCTCCTATCCTCATTTCTCAAAGTGCTAAATGGGCTTTCTGGGTTGATATAGCAGTATCACAGCCCTGCCACAATCAGTGGGACAAACCTACCATTTAAGAAGAACAGATAAATAATATTTCATGGAGAAAATAAGTAACAATTGTTCAAGAACCAGTCAGGAAGCTGCAATTGATGACATCTGGTTCTATATAGTTATGTCTAGCAGACAAAGTTCAATAGTTGATTAAGAATTCATTAGAAAATGCTTCTTCATCTTCCTGATATAAAAATAAACCCCCTCACAAATAGGTGAAATTTTCTTAGTAGCTTCCCAAATAATTTTCAGTATTGCTAAGTACCTGGAAACTTGAAGAAAAACACATTATTAAAAACACATTATTAAACCAAAACCTTGTTTTTTAATATTCCGGGTATATCAACCTTCAATTTACCTACCAAATTCTATGTTCTTTTTATTGAGAATAAGATCTCCTTTCTTTCTCCTTTTAACTCAGTTCAGAAAATATTGCAAGCCATGCATCTCCCTTTGAATTCCTGTCTGGTCAAGGATTAACCTCTAAATATTTCATTTGTATCTGTATGTCTTAAGATTTGCTTTTGTACCAAATACTGTTGCATGGAAGGTTAATGAATTATAACTAAAAGGTTGTCATTTGGAAAATTTTGTTTTAAATTATCAGAATTAAAGAAATGGTTTCGTTTTATGTGTATATAAAATTATTGCACTTTCCGTTTAACACTCTAGCTTTCATTTTCATTATCAGAATCATAAAAATGATTGAAGTGATGGTTTCTTTTTAACATGCAAAGTGTTTCATGCCAGAAGTTCTGAGAAATTAGATTTGCTTTTTCTATTTGCAGGTATAAAAGGAATTATATCTGCTTATTTTATTTTGTTATTTTTTTTCAGCTCCATTTTATTCTACTTTTCAAATGTTTCCTCTGCTGTTTACAAGTGAAGAAGAAAAGCACTACAATTAATTTTAGTGAAACAAATAGAGGAAGTGAAGAAGTTCAGATGAAAAGTTACATTTGTAAAGGCAGAATAGAGAAGCAATTCACATTAATTCAAAGCAGAGTCTCTTTATTGGATTATAGGCTGATTGTGTTTACAAATACACTGCCAAGAGGGTTTTAATTTTGGGGCAATTTCATTGTTCATAGATATATATCTATATATAGATATATATCTATGAAATTATGTGGTTATGTGTTTTAAATGAGATACAGCTCCTTACTGCTTAATGTAATATATGCTTCCATTTTATGACACAGAGCAAAAGCAGAGCAATTTCAGAACAACTTAGTTGAAATACCATCATAAATGAAAGATGTAAACAATGTTATGTTTATAGACACAGTTTAAATTTGAATTCATTGGAACTTGGTGATCTCTTTATTTAACAAGGATGGACTTTATTACAAAAGTACAATCAAGCCATAATACTACCCCTTTGATTTCAGGCTTTTCAGCATTTACTACAGCAAGGTAAACACAAGAGTTTACATCCTCAGGCAGACCAGAGCTCCATTCAGTTCAATATTCTCTCTCCAAGAGGAGTCAATAGTACATGTCCAGAGGAAAATATAAGAAAGCTGGTAAATATAGAATGAATTTTCTCCCAGTCTCTACCTTCCCATATGGGTATTATATACATTAAAATGTGGGATTATCACCATTTTATAGAGGGACAATTTGATGTAAGGAATGATATACGCAACTTTCAAGTTTCAGTGTTGCATAGAGACATCTGACCTGGCTTTAAGGAAATCTATGTGGCTGCTGGAAAAGTCTATGGCATTGTTTCTCCCTACAAAGTATTTGGTGTGTCTTATCTAGACTTGCAAAAACAAGCTTGTTCTGTTTAAATTGTCGTGTATACCTTGAGCCAAGATACCTTTATCAGCAAGTGGATTTCAGAGGCTATTCTTGGAGGAATCAGACCAATTGTGGGGAATGTTAAAAGCAACAATACCTTGTAACTTAGCAAATTTTATCAAATGCTAATAGACACGTATGGAAAACCTCATCCTGCAGGAGAAATGTATTTTTTGAGAACTTTAACAGACAACATCCAAAAGCATTTAATGTGCTGACAGACTAGAATAAAAACCCTGCATGTAAACATATTATTGGGATTGTTTAAAACCATATGTGGACAAACCCATTCTCTAAAGAAAGCTGAACTGAAATCTCAGGTCTGAACTCTTGTAAACATATGAGGGGGAAAATGTCAAATCCACTACTGTGTTTTTCATGTGTATACCCATTGCTCATATTAGTTCATTTTTAATAGTTTCTACATAGGATATGATAAAATGGAATTGATATTATATATATAATAGATATAGAGCTCTTTTTTGTTTGACTGTGCTATGGTCTTAATTTTTCCCATTATTTTTGTACTGGTAGTAGTAGTATTAATAATAATAACAACAACAACAGCAGCAACAACAACAACAGCAATAATAATAGTGATCATTGACCTGATCATAAAGCCTATTTGACAAGAAAAGTTTAAAAATTATTACACTTTGAGCATATTTTCAAACTTATTTTGAATACTAAGTCTGAAAAGTGTTTATACAGTTTCAGAATCTTTCCTTCTTACTTCTTCCTTCAAATCCAACTTGAGCATTTTTTGACCTGACAATCTGTTCATGACATCACTATTTGTGGCTATGGAAAGGGCTATAATATCAAACAAGTAAGATGGCTGAAGGTTGCCTTACAGCCTTTGAAGAGAGAGAGAGAGAGAGAGAGATTTCACAGGAAAAATCCATTAATACTTAAACATAGTGCAATGAGAAATACCATGCTATCTCTACCCAAATCAGTTACAAAATTTTAAAGGAAAACACTCAAGCTGGCTAAGCTCTTATCTCCTGTCAGAATCCTCTATTTTTAGAGGCAATTGAAGTTTTATAAATATGTTTATATATATAAACAAACCACAAACCATGCTATACTATCCATGGCAATCCACTGAGCCTTTCTCGTTGCTTTCAGTTTGAAATGTAAGTTTTTTTATTTGATATTTTTGCAAAAATCCTATATCTACCATAGATTTCCTGAGTGATCTTGGTGCTCTGGAAAATGGTAGGCTTGCTGCTAGCAAAGATTGAAGTCTGTGCTTCTGCAGTGTGTAGAGCTCGTTCGAGGCTTCCAGCACTGCAGCCCTTCAGAGGAAGTTGTGGGACATGGCCAAAAATAGGTCAATACTGCAATGAAGAAAAAGAGAGAAATGAGGGACCAAGAGAAGTCACACAAGGTCAGATTCACTGCTCTTTCTGCTGCCAGGGAATGAAATGGTTTCGGGCAATGATTTGTGCCTCTGGGAGGGCTCCCACCTGTCCCCATCACCTGTGTACCACGAATCTCAAAGCAGCTGCAGCAGTACTGGTTTTCTGAGGCTGTGGTATAAACAAAATAGGTAGCAAAGCCACGGCTGTTTTTCCCTTCTGTAAATTTACTGTCCAAGTTAGCTGCTTGGTTATGCCTACAGCTGATCCTGTATGCATAGCAATTACCCTTTATTATGGCTTTGAAACTAGGCAATGGTAGGATATAGCAAAAGTAACTCTGCTTTAATGGTTGAAAAGCTTTTATGGACCATAGGTGTGGCTGTTTGTTTGTTTTTATGTTCCTAATTTGTAATTTACAACCTCACTGAGGTACTAGACCTCAATGAGCACTGAACCATAAAGAAAGGTTCTCTTTTCCATAATAATAAAAAAAAAAAAGTAAAAAGAAAAAAAAAGTAAAAAAAAAAGAATAAAAAGTCTTCAAAGATAAAAAGTACCTTCTCTTCCTTGTTTTCATCACATTTAGAATGGTTATCTTTGAACACCATCAAACAATATGCATCAGGCCTGCAAATGGCTGACAGGATTTTCTTCAGGCTTTTAGAGAGTTTTTCCTGGTAGAGCATATGGATGAGAAGATTTCAGCATCAAAGACTCAAAAAAATTCAGGCTGTCTGAAGACAGAGTATTGTTACTGAAATCTCTTTTATTTTTTCAGTAGCATTAATGAAGCTGAGTTTATCAAGATTTGGACACTCTATGTGCAACTGCCCTGTACATGTTAAACTAAAATCCCCTATATTTTCTTTATGTAATAATTTGTGAAGTTGGTGTAACTAGACTCTGCCTGCTCTTGGCAAGGATGAAAAATGCATCACTGCTTGTATCTCCAAGGTAAATTATTCTTCAGGGAAGTGTGCCTCTGGGGAATATTTTCTTAGGAGACCCACGAACAATGAGAGATTTTCCACAGGGAATGCCCACAGGGTAAAGTGTACTTCAAAGGGAGAGATTCAAGATGAAATGAGGCTCTTCAAAGGCCAGCTCCACTTCCCCTCTCAACAAGACAAATGACTTCAAAGGGGAACCCACCAAGGTTGTAAATAACTTTTCCCCATAATACAAAACCTTTATTGAAGGCAAGTTCTGTCAGTAATGTGATATTTTTAAAGAAATCACCCAAAGCCAGGTGAGGTATAACTGCATCCAATGACTGACCATCAGTATAAAACATTTCTGCTCTTCAAGTAAATGTATGACCATCTAGAGGTCTTAGGGAATTGAAATGTGCACTGTTCGTTTCCTTTGCACTTATGTGAAGTTGTAGTAGGATTTAAAGCTTACAGGTCTGATGGCCTAAGGAACCATCAAAATCTAACAACAGCTTTAGAGACCCTATGGACCCTTTCTATCCTGTGCAGTTTTTCAAGTTAGCAACAGACCAAAAAGTCAGTGAGGTACTAAGAATACCCTATTTTTACATAGGTCATTGCATTCCACAGGAACCATCTGACTGAAGTCTCTCACATTCAAAACTGTATTACAACAATATGAATTTAAAGTAAATTTTGTTAATGTAAGGATCTTTCATTAGATTGATATCTTATGGCAAGGCAGAATCTTCAGGTATGTCTTTGTACAGAAAGTAAATTTAAAAAACAACCACAGAATCAAAATATGATTGAACAATTTATATTGGAAGGGATCTTAGGAGGTCTCTGGTCCAATCTTCTGCTCAAAGAAGGGCCACTGAATTCAGGTTTCTCAGGACTTTGTCCAGCTGGTTCATGAAAACCTCGAGAGATGGAGTTATGTTTCAATCTCTTTGTTGACTCTTGTTCATTCTGCTGTGTCCTGCTGTGAAGAGTCTGGATCATCCAAAAGCCTTCACAGTGGGATTAGTTCCCCCTTACATCATCATTTCTCCAGGCTATATAGCAGTGCTGGTAGAAGAAGAAGAAAAGAGAAAACAGCAGCAATAGAGACCCAAAATAACCCTTGTCATTAGCATTACAGAGAGTCCTAAGTGAAGAAAAAACCTACTGAACCCATTGCCAGTGAGACAAATGGTAGGGGAGGTCCAGCTAAAGAATCTCTCAGGGTAAAATCCTGTTAAATGTCATAATAAACCTGAAAATAATCCTCTGATCAAGCCACAGAAAGATAAATAAAATCCTAGTAATGTTTGTCTACCCCCAGAGATCTACTGTACAAGAAGTTAATGCTGACTTCAACAGATATATCATGGAGAAACAATCCCTTATTATTCACTATTCACGGCCACACACATATATGCACTCTAATGGAAAGGAGCCATACACAGTGGCACCAGACTATTGATATTTCTACCCTATTGTTTAACTAATGTACAATATTTAATATGTCAAATGTCATGACCATTAAAAAACCAACTAATTACTAGATAGTCTTCTCACAAATCAATGATGTCATTTAGAATTGGCCTGGACAAAACAATGAGGGTTGTATACATTAAGAGTCAATGCTGCGCTTAATGCTGGAGGTCTGGAAGAGTCTCAGAGTCTCTCCTTCTATGGGTTTACAGAGGAAGAGAAATAATAATGATTGCACTATGTGTATGTATGATCAGTACATCAGTACATTTAGAACATGCTGGCTAAACTCAAGCAAATTTGAGAGACGGAGATCTCAAGCATAGCAAGCTCTTTTGGTTTTTATGAAATTGATAGCTGTGCAGAGTAGATAGAAGTTACTAACATTCTGGAGCCCCACTAAGGAAAGAGCCACTGTATGGATGAACCATTGGTTGACCTCAGAGTCCACTCTGAATCTTCAGATCTAGCTACAGATTTGCAGACATGTGTTCTGTGACTCACATGAAGGAAATTGCTAATTTTAGATTGATTGACTCAGTCTGCATACTCATTCAGCTGAAAAAGTTCTGGCTGAAAAGACAATGCATTTTGATGCAGTAAATATCTGTCACAAATATTTGACTCCAAATGCTGTCTATTTTTACAAAACCTCATCAGTTCTCTGACACGATTAGCTTCTAATCCTTTGTGTGGCTCTTTATGAAACCATCCATAAAAATACCACTCCTGAGCCAAACTTCAAGTCCCTTCCTCCCTTCCCTAAAAAGGAGGCTTGACTTTGGAAGGAAAAAATCCAGTGCAGTTTAATCATGAAGTTCTCCAAGTCTCTTGCTCTTAAATGCAACTGAACTGTCAAACTGAAGTTTTCCCATAAATTGTCTGTGGCCAACAAACTTGGTAACATAAACAGGTAAAGTGGAATAATGTTATGATTGAATGCAAAATAGCTTTCATCAAGGGCTCCACGCAGATTTTGGTGAGGTGTGTATGGTTTGTGTCCAACCCCAGATGATAGGCCACCATGCAAGACTTTGCAAGGCAGACATGGCTCTACCTACATGTGTGCCTTTTCTGATGCAATTTAATCAGAGAGGCTGATAAGCAAATATTAATCAAAATTAAGGAGACAGAGCAAAAAAACCATGAAGAATGTGACTGTGCTTATTTAGTCATGTACATCCTGCTGGTTTTTGCAGTGTGTCTTTCTAGAATAGTGTGGTTCCCATGGAAAGGCAGAATGGCTTTCTTCACCAAATCCAAAACCCGAGGCTCCCTTGGATTTTGGATTTTGCCATTAGGTTGTAGTTCAAAAGGGAAACTTTGCTTTTAATCATTTTGACCTCTTGTAGCACACCTTTGAATGACAAATAGGCAATAACCTTAGCTGCACTTTCTGAAGTTCACCAATCAATACATTATGTGCATCTATAAAATATATGTTTCATTTAATTATCATGTTGTCAAAGTTTTGAGAAAACTCTTATTGAAATTATCAAGAAAGTTTCTTTTTTATTTTTTTTTCAGTGTAAAATGTTATTTAGATAACCAGGTTAAAACCGTTTTTTCTTAACATGGCTGGAATGACTATCATGAATCTTAATTTAGAAAGCACTTAGCACTAACTGTTGTAATGGAAGTAAATAATCACAAACCAGAATTGTTAATAATGGGTCAAGATACCTGAATTAGAATATGAGTAGCTTTACTGCTTATGGATTTCACTAAAATTGCCTCTGCTGTTTGTGGACATTAAATGGAACTATTGTTAATAAACAGAATGCTAAAACCTGAAAGCTTCACCTGAATTTTCTTTATGGCATGCATTCTAAAAATTGAAAAATATTCATAGAAATAAAAAGTAATAAATCTATGAGGAAACTTTGATTATAATGTTTTCATCATTACTCTCCCTTCTTTGAAGTTTTATACCCAAAAGGTATATTATTTTTCACTTTCAGACACTTATGAAAGAAAGAAAATAAATGAAATGAGCTTGAGAATGGAAATAACTACTGCTGCAGTACCAGCAGTGAATTACCATTACAATTTATCCAACAAGTTGAAAGCTGTGCAGTGAAGTTACCTCCAAAAAACTTACGGGTTTGTTGCAAAGGCCCCTGGCAAAAAACCCCAAAACATATTCTGTGCAGTTTACTATAATATTGACCACATCCGGGTAGACTTCATCTAACTTGTGTACCTGAAACCAGCTGTAGCATGTCAGCACTGGCTTAGTGCAGATATGGCTCATTCTCCACTGGGCACATCTGTGCAAGCTCACGGCTCTCTGTTGCTGGCATGTAGCAGTCAGTTGGTCAGTTCATAGCCTGACTATGAACACAGGACCTGGGGCTGAGCAAAGATATTTCTGCCTAAGAGCACCCTGACCAAAACCTTTAAGATTTTCCTTTCTGATTAAAACCCTCTAGAGAGTTTCAAAGTGATAAAGAGGTTTTGCTGTATGTTGCTGGAATACAGAACCCTTTGGCTGTATTACAGTTTTCCCTTGTGGAGCTCTGTGTGTGTGGTGCTCGGCACAAGCAGTCTACACAATCACAGGGGCGTGTATGTGTGTGACAGCAAGATCTCAGCTTCTGAGCTTAGAGCATTTAGGTTGAGTGAGTTGCAAGCTGGTGACAACCTTGGTACCAAGAGAAGAAAAGAATTTATGCTATGTAATGCATTTTCTGCTAGAATCTACTTTTTTTGTTGCTGTTACAGCCACAGAGTGAATTTGACATGTGGCTGAACAGAGGTCATACACATCACTTACAACGTTGTTTAAAAATTATGTGTATTCCCTGCTGGTGCTCACTTCATTTCCCTCAAAATAAATCTCTTGAAAATTGAACCTCCAAACTGGATTTAAAAATAAAAAGAGCAAATATCTATTTATTTATTTATTTATTTATTTATTTATTTATTTATTTTCATCTTCTGACTTTTTTTCTTCTGAATTTGCACTATAATTGAGTCATGTTTTAAAAATAATGAGAACAGATTTTCACCTAGTGACTTAAAAAAACACAGCAAACTCCCAAGCAAAATATCTAAAAATCTGATATTGCAGAATTTGTGATGTGATAGTAGAACTTCTGATAGCTTGGGTGTGCGTGGAAGCAAAAGGAGATTCAGAGGGACTGTGGGAATTATCCTGTACTTCACACAGTTCAAAACAAAAAATTTAAGAAATGCAGTTTTAGTGTGCATACTACTTTGGTAGTGAAGTACTATAAGATGACCTTTATTACACATGGAAGGAACAAAATAAAAGTGTTTATTTCTGGGAACTCATGTTGGAGCCAACTGTAGGCAGAAAGCATATATGTAATATTCATAATGAAAACCATATTTCAGTGACAAATAATATTTAGGGATTCTTAAGATGCACTACCAGAAAACCGTACCTGACACAAAGGTGCAGGTCAACCTGTACAGGAGGAAGGTAGTCTCTGAGTAATGAATTCCTGCATTAAGTTTAGGAAGATGTGAAGGATGCACTCAGATTAAATAATAGGATTTTTGTTCCCTCATTTCGTATTCTGATTTTGCTGCAAGACTGGGTGGGGTGAGAAAGCTTTAAAATGTAAACCAGCAATGAGGAATCTCCAGTGCTCTGCTGTGGTCAGGAAAGAGGAACCACAGATCATGGATGCAATACCAGGGCATTCAGAGAAACATCTTGCCCCTCTCAGCATGAAGGTATAAACGACCATGAACTGAAAAGCTGCCAGATGCTTTGCAGTGCCTTAGCTTAACCTTGGACTCTACTCTCTACTGTTTAGTTTCCTATCATATTTAGTTTCCAAAATCTCACATTATCACAGCCTGAGGCTATAGGGCTGCAGTGGATCATGGGAAACTTGTTTCAGCAAATCTTAATTCAAAAGCTGACCACATCTTGGACAGGACAGAGCATTGCCTGGCTAACAGATGTAGTACATGAATGTTGGCTGTGGTTTTGGTACAACCATGTGTAATATCTTACATATCACAGAATGTCTGTGAAACTGGAATATTTTGTGTGAAAGGTTTTGCTGCATTTCTTTTCCTTTGTGTCTGAAAAATGTTTAAATCAATTTGAGTGTTCATAGCACTTGGTATGTCTGCTCTAGAAGCAGCAAGGAAGCTGAGAATTCCTTAGTTCTTGTGTCTAACTGGGATTTTTATACCACACATAAATCAGGCGACAGTATTTTTCTTACACAGCTGAATTAAATGGAAGACATTTGGTTTTTGTGTAGATATACATGAAAATGTAGCAAGTCATACCTACTGACCTGTATACATAGGTAAAAAAGATATGTCCTTCCATTTTTGATCCCTCTGTCTATTTATTTTTCTCAGTATAGCTTTCATTATCTTGTAAAAGTAATGTTTTAAAGCATATTCATAGATGCTTAACTTGAAGGCTGTAGGACCAGGTCACTGAATTGAAGTTGTAGCATTTGATTATATTTCACTAAATTAGTGGGTGAAGAAGGAGATTTGAAGAGGCCCAACTCAGTTCTATAACTTTTTTTACCCAGAGGTAAGTGTGGACATGGTGAACAAGAAAAGCAATGTAAGTTTTTTTTTATGTTAAAAAAAAATCCAGACCTAAAATACAGGTTGTCTTGAGTGAAATGTGCTGATATCTAAGAGATAGACTTAGTTATAAAATCTATGCCATTGAATATTAAATGTGTGAGAGATTGGTTCTATTCATGCAACCAGGATAAAAGGAAGGCTACTGCTCACAGTAATAGTGTACAATCTATTGTCAGTAAAGTCAGGATACTAAACATTAAAAAATGCCCTGCCTTGTAGTCCATAAAAAAAAAAAAAATCTTTGTGTTTTTTGCACACAGTGTCTTGAAATCAAACAAAAGTATAACTTTAAGGGCACTACTGGAGTTGTACAGGTACCTCTAGAGGAATTCCTATGAGAACTAAATAGGCCAGACAAAATCTGGTTTGGCAGAAATGGTATTTGTACTCTTCCTTTAGTGCTGGGATAAACCATGTTTTCCATATTGTAATGGTGTGGCTCCCACAAAGAAGTCTTGATGGACAACAGATTAGGAGAGGTCAGCAAGGATGCTCATTACTGTGACTAACTTGTTGATGAGTGAGCAGAGGCCAACAAAGATAATTAAGGGACTGGCGCATCTCTTACAAGGAAAGGCTGAGGGAGCTGGGCCTGTTCAGCCTCAAGAGAATATTCAAAGGGGACCTGATCAATGTCTATAAGTACCTAAAGGGAGGGTGCCAGGAAGATGGAGCTGGGCTCTTATCAGTGGTGCCAAGCAAGAGGACAAGAGGCAATGGGCAGAAACTGATGCACAGGAAGTTCCACCTCAGCAGGAGGAAGAACTTTACTGTGTGAGTGACTGGGCAATGGAACAGATTCCCCAAAGAGGGTATGGAGTCTCCCTTGCTGGAGATGTTCCAGAACTGTCTGGATACACTTCTGTGCCGTGTGCTCTGGGATGATCCTGCTTGAGCAGGGAGATTTGACAAGATGACCCAATGTGGTTCCTTCCAACCTGACCCATTCTGTGGTTCTGTAAAGCAATACTATGGAGGATAGGAAATTATCAAGTTTTTAATATTGTCATTTGAAGCATTGTGGCCTTGATTCTGCTATGGTAGACACTTGTATATCAGTCTGTTAGTGTAAATATCTTGACTTCAGATGCTGATTGAAATGATGGCTGTCTAAATCTTGAAGAACTCCTTTGATTACAATTTTGTACAGTTATATATATATACCACAGGCTGAAAAGCTTACTTTAAAAAGACAGAAAACAGAATTAGAAATATAGACAAGGACACAGAAATAAAGCAGAAAAGGCCCAGAAAAGCTGTATGTGAGAAAGGAGGAAAAGAACAGTGTGTAAAACAACAGAAAAAAGATCAGAATGTACCAGAGTCAGTGGAAAAGAGAATAAATCTAGGTAGATGGCAGGAAGCCTGAGGGAGGCCTGGAGAAAGAAAACTACAAGAAAAGGATATCAGAAAAAAAAAAAAGGAGGGGCTGAAAGAGGAGAAATGTAGGACTGGGGACAATGAAACTTCTGAACACACCAAAGAGAAAATTTTTATATTATTTTTGGGATTTTTTTTAATCATTAACTTTACTTAAGAGGAGCGAAAGGTATCATGTTTTTAAACATTTGTTATTCTCTGTTTGAAGATCTGGGAGTCTAGCTCCTGGTAAAAGGCTCTCCATATACTTCTGGAACTAAATTTCGCTTTCAACACATTAACTTTCTGGAGTAGAAAAACAATTGCTGATCCTCGTAAACTTGCTTCATGAAAACATGATCTGTAGAGAAATGAACTGCTACTAGTTTTTTTTAAAAAGATGGTTTGAAAGTAAACTGAATGTATGCACTCATGAATACACATACATGTGAACAATTGTTTTTCTTCAGACAGTAAGAATATATTGCCTAAGTGGTGTGTAACAATTTAAATTAATTTAGCCAGCTTTAATAAGATATTGTCAACTGCTTTTGTTGCAAATAAATATTTAAAGATCAATTTTCATATACAATCAAAGCTTAGGGAAAAAATCATTTCAATATGCCAAGATTCCTTTCATTTCTCTGTCTCTCTTTTCCCCTCCTGCCCTTCCATCAGTGGCTAGCTATTTAAGATAAAATGGTTGTAATCATTATTATAATAGATCCCTCTGCATGATCATTCTAAGTGGGCCTAATCCTCTGCTTTTCTTATTGCATTGCAATATCCTACTATGGGAATGGAAGAGATGACACAAAGGATTATGAGTACTGGGTATAAAAAAGGAAGACCAGAGTGAAAGTTACTCTTTCCACAGAAATGCTTAACATTTAGGTTTCACACATGGGCTGATAGGAAAAAAAAAGCTACATGAAATGACCCTCCTTACTACAATGTTTTCTTTTGCAATTTTACTGGAAACCCAAGTTAATTAAAACATACACACACATGAAATAGCCTACTTTTGAGTTCTAACTATGAGACAAGGCCATACTGTATGCATACAAACTGCAAGAAATAATTTATAGGACAAATTCCCCACAAGACCATTCAGGGAAAGGGAAAAAAAAAAAAAAACCTAAAAGAAAGAGAGAGAAAAAAAGACCTGGCTCTTGACACTAAAGGCTTAACATCAAATGCGGCCAGAAATCCATTTTCACAGTTTTATTGCCCATTCTGGACGCTTCATTTCAAAGGGAAAGAATTTGAATTCAGACACATAAAATTCCCTTTGTTCTCTTGCCCTCCAGCCTTTGGTGCCAGTGTGGACGGTCCTATAGGGAGAGGTTGAGATCAAAAAAAAATTTGCAGCTTAGATACCTGGCCCCAAATGATGCCCCTTGGCATTCTTAATTAAATCAGCTTTGCAATAGATTGACAATGCACTGTCAATTGTAATCATTTATATTAGCAAACTGAGTATTTTTAACACTTTGGAAATAGCAGAAGTTCAGTAGACCTGGGGAAAAAGAAGCTATAAAATTATACTGCATGATGATCACATAAAATATAGTGCATGGGATTGTAGGTCACAAAACATCTTATCTTAACCCTGGATAAAGCTGATGGGATTTTGCGTATCTTTTCCCATCTGAAAGGGCATTCCCAGTAAGGTTCTTCTGGGTTGTTTTTCTATCAGCTTCAAAACAGAAGTTGAGTGTACTGTAAGGGGGTAGGAGACGAGGACATTGCAGCCCTGTGATGGAGGGATCCTTTGTTACAGAGAAAGGGCCTGATCCAGAGTCTACTGCACTGGAGGGAGGTATTCCTATTGATCTCTGTAGGCTTTGGACCAGTACCTGCAGAGATTATTTTTACCGAGAGTTCTGAGGTACTTTTGATATTAAAATCAGCACAGGCATATTTATGAAAGGAAGATAGCTCCTTTGCTAGCAAATTACATCCCTTCTTGTACTGATGAATAAGGTACTTTCTGCTTTCTACAGTGTTATTTCTTTATGTTTTAGCCTCATGCCTCTTTCTATTCCAGTTAATTTGGAATAGATACAGATCACCTCTCAGGCTTCAGAATATAAATTGATCACTTGGAGAGGTCAGGAAGGCATTTTTTCCTCTCCACATATAGCACTGCACAAGAGATTAGAGGTCTGTGTAACAATGCATGCATTTCCACTTTCTGTGGAGTTTATAGCTACTTTTTTCTTTCTTCTTTTTGGAACCCACTGATTCAGATATTCATTTTGCTATAGTGGATTATGCATGACTTTTCCTTCAAACATTCATGTGAGTTGATTTTGATTTTCTTGTATGAAATATAGCTCTAATGTTGGATGTTAGTATGGGATAGCAGATGACTTAAATGTTGGCAAACTCTGTTGTTGTTTGGTGGCAGTAAATGGATCTACTAAACTTATAGATATGAAGGATTTTAAATTGCTTATTGGACTGATTTATAGAGACACTGTTGCTGTAGCAGTTAAACAGAAGCTTATTGCTAACCTTGAAAAACATATTATTTACCATAAACTCTCCACGGAGTAAGGAACTTTAATTTTTTATGAGATCAAAAAAAGTTGTTCTAACTGAGACATACTGATGAAGTGTTCCAGATTTTACCATAATTACAACATTTTTACAAGTCTTACATCTTTGAATTTTAAACCCAGTAGGGAGATGTTGATATTTCTCTCAACTGAACTATTCCCAAGTTCTTGAGCATTAAGGACCTCCCAGACATCCTAGCAATTCATTTGTCCAGAAACAGGAGGTAATCTTAAAAGATAAGAAAGAAGCTAAAAAAAATATTCTGACCTGACCTGAATTGTGGAAGAATCAGGACCTGAAACTTGAGAACTGGCCTTCAGAATGACCTGCCATAGGTCCTTCAGAAATTATTCTTGTGAACTGAGATCAGGAGTTTTCAAGTAAGGATCCATCCACCAACATTATACAGAAAAGAAAGTGGCATCTCATTTGGTGAGGTTCCTTTTGAAGCATGTCTTAAAGACATCTTAAATTGCAGCAGATTGAACTGCAGCTGGAAGTGAACAAGGGAAGATTTTAAATCCAGATATTCTGCAATAGTTTAAATGACCATGGTGGCAAGCAGCTGGAATGTGCATTTGCTGGAGCTTTTAAATAAATGTAAAATTTACCTCGTTACAGTAGTTGATCACTAATAGAGATTGCTTCACAAGATTTAGACATTAGCATAAGATCAAATACAGAGCTGTGCTGTTGTTGCTGCAGTCAGAGGAGCATTCTGAAATTCCCCCCCTTCATGTTTTCTTTTCCACATCGATTTTTCTTTTAAACTATTTTTATCTTTCACTCCTCTTTCTTTATACTGCATTTTTTCTTCTTCCTAAGGACATATATATTTAATGAAAGATATATCATGTCTTGCTTACAGAGTCAGCTGTTTCCTCTAAACATGCCTTGTGAGGACAGTCATTGAATTCTGCAGAATATTCCTCTTCTGTTCTTTCGCTGACCTCAAATCCCTGAGTAAAAGTTAGCTTGTATGTCAGGATTCTCTCTCTTTAGTATCAGTGGACATTACCAAGATTTCTATTTTGCTTTGAGAAATTCTCTCTGGTTCTTAGATAGCCCTATTTCCCTATTAGAGAATTTCTTCAACCAGTCTACATCCTTCTTCTAAATCAGCAGTGTCTGCCAATAGGAATCTTCTGGCTTTGGGAACTTGGTGAAATGACAACTAGTCTTTCATATTTGAACAATAACTGTCCAGCTACTGGAAACTGAGGAGCATAGTAAATGCCTAGTAGTTCAAGCAGCCATTAACTTTGTAGCACTTATAAAAGAGGAGGAGATGGCATCTCCTCAATGACATCTACTCTGATATGGTCTCTCTCCTCAGATCTCTAGATTACACAGGGCAGAAACCAAGCAGTTTTCAGTTAGTTTCTTGGTACATTTTGAAATTTAATTACCTGAAAGCCGCCGGCGGCTGTGGCCGTGTGGGTAAAGCCGCCGCCCCTGGATCCGTGCTCCTTCTCGGAAGGACGCCGGTTCGAGTCCTGCGGGTCTCGCTCTGCCAACTTCGTCCGGGCTTGCCCCGGCCAAGGCTTAGAGTGTCCCAGGGCTAAAGGGGGTGGGGCCAGTTCCGCGCGCGCTGAGCTCCACGTAATAAATCCATTCGCGCAGGCATAAAAAGCATCGTCGTTCGCGACGGCTAGCCACACACACACCTGAAAGCCAAATAAAATCATTAGTGAATTTAAAATTCATCATTTGCAGATAATTTTTATGCTTATTTTTATGTGCCCTGTGAAGGATTAGTGACTATTGATATAGTTAAGTCCAGTGAATACTCAGTACCTGAAACTTTTAAATGTCAAGAAACCATGATGCTGCAATGGATTCAAAAGTATCGTACTCTGGATTCATGCTAAATTCACTTAATTTGGGCATATGTTTGCACCTGAGAAAATTAGATTTTTTGATGAACCTATTTAAAGAAAGTAAGCTTTTTACAGATAATTCCAGTGTAGAACAAAAAAATCTAACATCTGAAAATTTAAAATATTTTGATGTG
Organism: Scytalopus superciliaris; assembly: GCA_013400415.1. Classification (NCBI taxonomy): domain Eukaryota; kingdom Metazoa; phylum Chordata; class Aves; order Passeriformes; family Rhinocryptidae; genus Scytalopus; species Scytalopus superciliaris. The sequence goes on along the minus strand of VXBX01003191.1, from coordinate 807,177 downwards.
AAGTATGATTGTGTTACCTCATGGGAATTCTGTTTCAGGTATTGCATTTTCTTTTTTAGAAAAGTTCCTTCTTTAGAGTTCATTTGTAATGATGCCCTGTAACTGCATGATTCCTGTGGTACACTGAGATGCCACAAGAGACCCTCCAGGAATTGTAGGCCTGCTAGAAAGTGAAATATTAGGGAAAATAAATGAGATAGAAAACATAACTCAGTTACACTCCTTGTAGAAGATCATAGTGACATTTATGGTTCCAATATTTGTAAATCCTTGAATTTCAGGTAAAAATATTGAGATTTTGACTTTTTTTGCCCTTGGCCTCTGACCCCACCTTAAAAAAAACCAAAACAGAACAAAAAAACACTTTTTGTACATTTTCTTTGGATTTTTGCCAAAACATGACATACTTTACTCATGGTGAATATTCCTAGTCCTAAGTGAATATAGAATTTGACCCTTGTCCTCAGTAAGTTGTGTCCTACTTTATAAGGCCATTAGTTCATCAAATTAATTTTGAAGTCTAATCCAAAGTGCCTGAAGTGTGGTTTAGCTGCATGTCGTTTGTATGTTTACTACAAGTACACATTATTCCATCTTCAAGTCATAAGTGAAATACAAATTAGTGCCAAATATATGACAGACCCCCTGGAATATTCAATGCATTCATCCAGGATAAGAGAAAATCACTAAATACATCTGTCAAAGTTAAGTTTCAGTAATATTTTATTTGCCTTTTTATCATATGCTGTAAGTATTTGGTAAAATCTTAGTTGTTCTAAGTTCTTGTAATTAGGAGCTTAGATGTAGAAAAAGGGAGATGAGTTAATTCATATCAGCAAATACCAGTTTGTTTTAAACTTAATTTTGGTCCACCTTATGCCAAACACAAAAATTATACACATTTCATTCAAATGAAAGTTGGACCTTATTATGACAAATGAGTTGATCTACATTTAATTATGTTAGTTATAACTTAGAAGCACATTCAACTTGTTTACTGGTTTACCTGAATTCCTTTTCTCCTACTCTTACGCCCCATCCCTCTGTTTTCCTCTATTAGCCTACAGTGGAATAAGTGAATCTCAGCAAAATAACCAAATAATTGAAAAGCAAGTAGTATAAAGAAGAGCATATCTTATATGACTTAAGGTATATTTGTTTTGGAAGATAAATGAGGTCTGGGTATCTGTATATGTTCCAGACAAACATAATAAAAACCTAAACTCTACCTATGAATATAATTTATTTAACACCATTAGTATCTAAACCACTTCATGGCGGCTCACCATTTAATATTTTTAGTATATACCTTTTACCACCTTTCAGCTTTATGTTCCATTTGGCTCTTCCTCCCTATATTTTAATTAGTGATCAGCCAGCCCAACTGAGAGCTCAGCACTGTGAGAGAACTCCACATTGTTCACACAGTTTCTCAAATAAGACTGCAGTGAGCTCTGTTAAAAACAACATTTACCATGGCATGGTGCAAATATCTCATAGTGGAAAACACACTAAGCAAGGGAATACTGTGGTAAAATCAATAGCCCGAACACTATTATGCTTTCTAATGGCATCCAGTGTTTGAGCAGGGAACATGTACAGATATTTCCACATTTCTTGTGTTGTATTCATGAGTACTGGAATCAAATTACAGTGAGGTCTGCAACAAAGACACAGATTTATATTCTAGACTCTGGGCTGCTCTGAAGCAAAACTTGTCTGGGTCTGGGATCTGACTCCAAACCCACTGAATTTGGATTTTTCCTTTGATTCAACGAGCTCTGAGACAAGTCTGAAGAGAACAGCATCGAGCACAAAGAAAGTGGATAGTGTCTTTAAGTCATACACAGCTGGCTCCAGGTCCTGCACACTGCTCCTCCTTGGGATGAGAGGGAGAGAGAGACAGGTGTCCCCGGGAATGACCAGTGGAGGTGTGGAACCACACATGCTGGCAGATGTGGAACTCCACTCCCTGGAGTATGTGCCTCATGCCTGTTGACAGAGGGAGTGTTTTAGCCAACGGGAGGAATACCCTGAATGCACTAAACATCCTCCTGAGCTGCAGTCCATGTGGATACACAGAACTGACATATCTTGTCTTTGGTGACTCATGGCAAACCTCCACACCCTCCAGCTGGTAGGTGTCCTGGAACATCAGAATACCTGGAACACAATCCCTGTCCTGGCATGCTGGGCTGTGACTGTCAGGAGTGCAGTGCAGTCACAGTTGGGATGGCAGCTCCTTTTAGTCCTTCAGAGACATTCTATTTGGGGCATAGAGTCAGATGCTAATAGTGCTGAGGTTAAACTGCAAAGTCATTCATTTTTTAGATTTTGGAAGAAAAAAAGTGGTGTATGGGTATGACAGTATATACACATTCTAAAAAAGCCCCCAACAAATTTGGTCTTATTTTTAATATATCACACACTTTTGAACACAAAACTGGATGTACTTCTTCTGTAAATATTATATTTTGGGGGAATTTTCTAGAAACACCTAAAGGAATAATTCTCATTTTGCTTACTCCTTAAGAAGTGTAAAATTGTGCCATTTGTTTAGCACAAGTCCCATTGTAATAGACAAAATAAACGTTCATCTATTGGAAGGGAAAGTGACTGAAACTAATCTTCATGTGTTTTATTACTTCCTTGGCATTGTTATCTCTAAGAACCGAGGCTGGAATATGGCACATGAATTAATAAAATACTTGGTTAACAGTTTTTATATGTATATGAAATATTCTTATATATGTATTACTTGATTTTACGGGTAAAATTTCATACATACTATGAAATACCTGTATATTTATAAATACTTCATCTTTATGAAAAACTAAAGGTATTGCAATTGGGTAATAATAATTAATCTTTGTGTAGTTCAAATGTTTAGCATGTGGTCAAACAATTTAGCAATTGGGTAGATAATGACCCAAATTACAAATAAAACCTGCCTTTGACTTCAAGAAAGGTACAGATTCATAATTGTAGGGACAGTTTGTATAAATGTATTTGCTGTATGCTTAAATGTATTTTGGAATCAACATTTTAAACAACCATTCAAGGGTGAGGAAAGGTGGCAACTAATAGCTAAAAAGGATTCCAATGATCAAAATTTCTCCCCGTTTAGATTTTTGTCCTTTTCATATTATATTATTTGTAAACTTGACTAAAGTACTTTATACAAGATTCAGAGGCAACCCTCCCCACATTGTATATATTCTATATTTAAATAATTGAATGCTGGTAGAAAGGTGTGGTTTTGATGAGTTTGCAGTTTTGTGTTGAAATCAAATATATTGTAAGAACAGGGAAACACAACTCAGTGCCCTCTGAAGGTCTAGTGTCATGGTCAACATCTGAAATTTGCATAAGAGGTTATTCAAAAGAGAGACAAGAGACTTCCCTATTGTATTAGCATGGTAATGCAATTCTTTGTGGCTATTATCCTGACCCACATCAGCTCTGGTAGGCACAGGGTCTGAGATTTTACGAGCTACAGGCTTTTATACTGAGATTTTTATTAACCTAATTAAAAGTTTTATAAAAGTAAATTATATTTATGTTTGTGTCTCCTATTTGCAATCATTAGGGAACCCAGACCACCTCCGGTGACTTCAGAGAGGGCTGGTCAGGTCCCATCTGTGTAAATCTTGTGAGTTGTCATAGACTCATTGCATTTGATTTACATGTGAAACCTGCAGACTGAGCACAAATGCTAACCAGACAGCTGATAAATAACACAATACCAAAGCAACACTACTGCATTTCTTTAACTCCCTTTTTACATGAACCTCCAAAAGTTTTTCAGACCTTAACGAATTAACCTTCACAGTAAAAAGATCTTGTTAAAACAATACCCATGATACCAGAATACTAATGTTTATGGACCTTATTATGTTTATCAGTTTGATGCCTTATGACTTCAATAATGGACTAAGACTCATCACACAAGTTTTCCTAAATGCAAAACCAAATACTGCTCCTGTCCCAAACACTGCACACTGCTCCTGATCCAGCCTGACTGCTGATTTGCATCAATTGACAGAGGGAGTTCTGTAAACTCACCACCCCTCTGCTGAGACATGTCTATGTAGATCTAATGCATGTGAAAACCAAACACCCTCAAGTTACCCAGGAAGTGGCTTAAATCCACTGTGAGTTTGGTTTCAGGCAACCAGTTTCGTTTCTTCTTTACAGCAATCTAGAAGCACGTATACACTCAGTTATCAAGTCTCAGCTGAGGGCTGTATCTCAACTGCTTGTGGTTGACCTGCTTATACCCTAAAACTTGTACCACTTCAGATGACGAGCCTTAAAATGAGATAGCAATTCCAGCTTTACAACCATAAACAAAAAGAGGTTGTACAGCAAGATGATTGGGTCAGGTGTCAAATCCAAGAATAAAGGTTTATTTTTCACTATGTAGCCATGAGTGCTAGGAGACCTGTAGAATGGTCTAAAAGCAATTTAACATGGATATTTGTGAAACCAGTCTTAGGTTATACAGAAATGGGTCAAAGTTTGCATGCAAAACTCACTCATTTCATCTCTTCTCGTCTGCGTAAGAACCTCATCCACTCTCCAGTAATGCCAGGGGGAAGTTTTGCAAAACCTTTCTCCAGATACATTGGGACCAAGTAAGATTTCTCTCTGAAAGTAAGATGGGAATAATGTGGTTAGTGATGGCATAGAGGAGAGAAACCACAGAGGCTGCAGCAACCTGCTTCTTGCTGCAAAGTAAACTAACAGCAGTCACAGGGATTTACACAACCGATAGCCATGGTCCTTCTGTCACTGTGCTTCTTGATGCACCTCTGAGATTCCCTAGACAAACCTGTCAGTATGACCTGTCTGTCTTCCTTATATCTTTTACTTTGGCTTGTCTAGCCCTACTGAAACTGTATTAAGAGTTCAGTGGATGCTGGATCATGCCTTGGATTCTCTATAAAACAGTGTTATGCACCTAGGTTAAGCAGCTCCTAAGGGGGAAGAAACAGATGCCAGGAATGTAACAGAAAGGAGCTTTTGAAGAAAAAGTTGTGAAACAGACCTATTAGCAACCAGTACTTGCAGGGCTGAAAGCCACCTTGATGGTGGGGAAACAGAGACAGCACATAGGGTGACATCAACCATGTGCTGCACTGCTTGTTGTTTGTGGCTGGGCAAGGGAAACACATGCCAAATTCCTGTCTGCTTTTGCAGCATGTGATGTGGTTCTTGATATAGTTGCTGTTGATTATTTGGAAATATTTACTTTACAAGACCTAATGATTACTGTAGTCATTCTAGGAACAAGGTTTTGATGGTCACTGTTGCAAAAAATTATCCTCTAGATAGTGTGAAAATAATAAAATTAAACCAATGGGCATTATTATTATTATTATTATTATTATTATTATTAAACATTATAGCAGTATTTAATTACTGGGAAGTAAAACAATCAGATATAGGTAATGTCATTAAAGTTGGACATTCAGCTTTAATTTAACCCACTTATGAAAATGATTTATATTAATATTAATTGTGCAGTAGTTTTTTAGTTTTCCTGTAAGATCCAGGGTTTATTCTGAACATGGGATCAGTGGTGTTTATTTAATAAGATGCTGTTCAACAGATTACCTTATTTCCATTATTTTATCTGGGCAATTTTAATGTACTTTGGTCAATAGGATGTATTACAGCAGCAATTAAATCACAAAAACTTGCCAGTTTTACCTTAAAGTGCTTCTTTTTTATTTCATTAAGGTATTTCCTGAATGTTTCTGCAATTAGGATGTGTGCAGAATGAGTAATTCTGCAAAAACCATAGAGGTGTACCATAAACACCACAGTAATTGTCATGTTTCTAATAGCACCCATTAGGGTGCAGTCAACACCACATTAATCAACCAAGACCAAATTTTGTCAGGTTTCATTTCCATTGCTGTTGGGTCAAATTCAGCCTGAGTCATCATTAAACAGAACTTTTTACAGCTTTCTGGCTTACTTGAGTTCTAATGTGAATTTACACGATCTTTTTCAGCCCATGTCCTAGGCTGTGCAAGCTCACATCCCTTAGTCCTATTGCTCTGGCTCTAGAAGGATGTGTCCACTGCATGATGACTGCAATGCAGAGATACTTCTGGTAGCAAAAGAATACTCATGTTATCACAGTCAGGGTAAAATCTGATCAAATTAAATGCTGAGGAACAGGGTACAGCAAAGTGGAGTGGTGTGCTAACCTCATAGCTTTGCCTGTGACCCTGACTCAACTCACTCAAGTGTCCCTCCATGACATTGCCTGGTGTTAAATAACATGTATGAACTAACAACATGGCTGGCAATCTCAGGAAAGCAGAGCAGGCACTGACAGTTCTCACATGATGCAATTGAAAGAGATGGTAGAGTTGTTCTCCAGGCCATACTTTCATCATGTTTGTAGGCTATGGTAGATTGTGGTACCTTTTAACAGCACAACTTCTTTTGGTTTTGTTGTTAACTGAGTAGAAGATGACCTTCATAGTGAAAACAGAGCCATTCTCCCAGGCAAGTAAAAGAAAGGGTGAATACTGACTGCATGTGGGGAAGGTAAAACTTTTTAAGTGTAGTCCAACACCTTAGGGAAAAGGCTTTTTTGCAAGAGATGCTGTATTTGGAAATTATTTCCCAGAATGCATTTTCTGGGTTCCACATTTTGGGGCAGTTATGAACAATTACATAGTTGGGTTTGATTTTTTTTTTCCTGCTGGAATGGAAAAAAGATGAGAAACAAGTTAGAGGATACCTGAAGGGGCAGAGAAACTTCTAGGTGCACAGTGAGTCAGGAATGCTCTGTGTTTTGCTGGCAACCTGTGAAAGACTGGAGGCAGTACAACATTTACTAATCCAGAGCTTCACCTTCTGACACTAAAATAAAATAAATCAAAAAACCTCCTCTGGTACATAAAGTTATTCTGAGCCACACAGAGCACTAAAGTCTAAGTGCAGCTTAGAACCACCTAGGTTTTTCATCCATAGCAAAATTCACTCCNTTTTAAATCAGGATATTTAGGGAGTTTTGAATTTTTTTCTTACAAATTCTGTACAGCTGTACCTTATTTTTCTGTAAAAAAATGGAAAACTTGAAAAGACAGAACGGGAACATGGTCATTTAAAAAAGAAAAATCTACTGTACAGAAATGGTTGCATTGTTTTGAGAATTGGTGACAACACATTCACCAAGAGCCACTGGTACTTTATCACCAGGTTGTTCTGATTCATGGGTAATTTACAGTCCTCTCACAGTGCTTTTCAATAAACAGCTAACTCTGATCTATATTATAGTTAGTTCTAACAAGCCAGATATCAAAAGGTTTATCCATCTAGGTAAAATGAACTTCAGTAATCTTTGCGCACAAAACACCCACATAGGCTATTTGTCTTGGACTTGAGTGTTTGGCAAAAAGCCTGGCTTAAGCCTTGAGCATGAGGGCTTAGTGAAAAATGCTGTCATTCATGGAGGTGGGGGGGTTGATGTCCAGGGCTGATCCCACCCTCTGTACTTAGCTCTAAGCTTCTTCGCAATGGCAGAGAAACCACAAGACAAGTTTTATCATCTGGCAAACCTGTTGCTTGAAAAAGAAAATTACTTCCGTAAAATACTTCAACAATTATAGTACATTTTAATTAGGTGTATGTCACATAATCACAGCTCAATTTTTATTAGTATATAAAGTTTCCAAAAGAAACTCAAACCAAAATCCCAAATCAATGCTATTCACTGTAAGAGCTTTAGGAGAGACCTTTGATATCAGTGGTGTGTCGTCCCACACCTGTGGAAAATCTGCGAGTTTTGGCTGTTGGAAAATACAGTAACTAGGTTATTAGGTCAGCTGGACATGGGCAGAAATGAACACCTCACTGTGTCCCATTGTCACATCAGAATAAAGGAGGAAGTATTTAGACTGGCACAGAGTGAAAGGGGACCAGAATGGCCAAACAGGCCATTGCAATGGCAGAACCTGTTCCCAGTTCAGGGATGGGACAGTAATGACATATTGACGTAGTGAAGGAAAGTTTTAAAGCAGAGGGAAATGCCTAGCCTGGTGAGTCGTACCTGCCTCAGACAGTTATCTGATGAGTGCCTTTTTCTTACATTTTGGCAACCCTTACTTAGCTAGTCTTGCCAGTAAATTCTCATCTAAATGAATTGACAAGCATGGACATTTTTAAATTAAAGTTTCCAATCTGCCCCAAATTCAACTGGTTATATTTTATTGTAGTGTAGTGTCTGCCATATGAGTTAATATTTTGAGTCACTTAAAGCCGCTGAAGAAGAAAGCTGATAAATTATCTTGGCACTGGCAGAGAGTAGACCTGTGATCTTTTTAGGTCATTCTTTTTGGTACTGTGCTGGCTTTAAGCCCTTTGTGTTTAGTTTGGCATGAATGTCTCCTTTCATTATTATTCTAATTCGTAATTCTTCCCTTGACTTTAAGCAATGTATTCCTGATTGCGAGTTCCTCCCATCCATTGCAGAGTCTCATTTGCTGATCATGAAACAACAAGAGTGTGTGTTCAAAGAGGTCAGTCTTACCAATTCTGAGACATCCTGCAAGCTGCTGGTCATCCTCAACTCCCACTAAATTCAACAAGAGTGAAGGCTTCTCTGTACTTCTGCAGTTGACAAGATGAAGGTATAAATGGGTAATTATAGATAATTAAGCATAAGGTATTGTGAATTCTCTTGAAACACCTCTGTCCTTCTCTTCTCCCCCCCCCCCTCACCCCCCCCAGGTGTTGAGACATTTATAAGAAGCCCAATATTCTATATTTTTTCTTACAAATTTACCTTTTTATGCTTCTATTTCTGTATTTTTGACATATGTGCTTTAAAAATGTCTGCCTATGTGAATATTAGTCACTAAGACTCCTTTCGGAGGGATTAGAATCTATTATGCCAGTGAACATAAAATACCAAGCAGGCCTTGTATGGAAGGCATATCCAAAATGATGTTCACACTCAGATCTCTGAGGCACAATCATCAATACAATATTCTGGAGTGTTGATGTGCGGGGAATACTTGTGTATTTTGCGTGTTTGCACAGACATGCATGGGAGTGTGCTTTACCGGAAAGTGTGCATACCCAGTGCATTAATACTTGCAAATAGAGTTGCCATATATACAGTTTTAGAACAGTTTGTCAAGTTTTGTTCAACAGCCCCACAATTTCTAAATTACAAATATTTGCTTGGAGGCTGACTACTCCTATGCCAAAATTCAATCCTAATTTCCCACTGCAATATCTGAGTTAAGGAGCCATGCAAAATTATATATATACTAGAAAGTAAGGAGAAAAAAGTTAGCTTTTGCAGTTTTGCCAGGTGAGTACTTAAATAGTTGATTCTAAGCTTCCTACAGTAATTTACAATTACAATTACCTGCTACAATCTGTATATTCAACGATGCTATTTAGGAAAGAGTTTTATCTGATTGCAAGGAGCACTCAAAAAAGGCACTTCTACGTATTCACACCATTTGGAGTTGTGACTATCAGGATCTGATCCAAAGTGTACTGAAGGCAAGGGAAAGAGACCTGTTAACTTTAAGAACTTTGGATTGGACCTGAATGACAGCATAAGATAGATATCTTCTTAAAAGTAATATGGACTCACCTTTTTGAGTTTTGTAGGTTAAATTCTATCCGGATTATCATGAGCTAAGAGCTAAGGATCTTTCGTGTGCCATGAGCTATGTAATATTAAACCTCTTCATAACATTAATTTCTCATTGAAAATTCTTCTATTCTTCAGTGGTCACAGGAAGTTGAGTTAGAAATAGAGTCCACAGTCTTTTAGATTTTTTTGCCTGCGTACATATATTGTAGAAAAATTCACTTCTTGTCTCAGTCACACCTGTGCTTGGATAAAATAATCCTGTAATTGTATTGCTGTAACCCTAGTCTTTTACCCCATATGGCTCTTATCAGAATTTTTTTCCACGATAGCAAAAATACAGAATGAGTCTCACTTGATTATACCATAGCACCACAATTATCTCCTTGCAGTACAGAAGGCACTGCCAATCACCCCTCTTGGTAGCAACGTTTAAAGGTTAGGTTGGGAGCACTTAGAAACCAGTGACTGCTTCGTCCTCTGCCTGCCATAGCACCCGCAGTGAATTGATCATACTTGATTACAATATATGAAATCCCAGCCTGCAATACAGCAGTTATATTGCAAAGCTTGTATGTAATCAGGGGAAAAATCCAAGTGTCTTGCTGTGAAACAGTAGGGTTGGAAGGTAGAACAGAAAATATGGGTAGTCTAGAGGTAGAGAGAGAGGTTCAGAGGTTAGGCTAAGCTGGGGAAGTATCTTTTTCTCTGTGTGTCCCAGCAGAAACCCCTAAACCAGACAACAGCCTGAAACTGTGCAATATTTTCCAAGAAAAGGAGTATCCAAGGAAAGGCATGATGTGAGGCAACCACCTACCACACCTGCAAAGGGAACACATGGATGATACGATGAGAAAGATGACCATAGTGGAACAGTTGCAGAATATCACATTACCATGAGACAGTTTTGTGTTGCAGTGGATACTTTAGTCCTGCACAAAAAACTGCAAGAAATCAACTGCTACAACAGATTACTGTAAACCATTTTAAAGACAATGGCACATCTGCTTTCACAACAAAGTCCCAGAAATCATTATTAGCATTTTATCTTATTGTTTATTCTCTTCTTGGCTTCCTCCATATGAGCATTAGTCAGCATAAGGGAAGGATAACTAGAACATAGCGTGTCCACAACCTGGTTGTGAACCACTTGTGGAGCAAATGCAATGTGTCCTAGGCACATTAATTGCTCAAGCATTGAAAAGGTGAGCCAGACATACTGTATGTTATTGGGTCCTGAATCCCATGAGGTATAACTCTTGTTGGGCTGTCCAATGTCAGAAATTGCTGAGAGTCTCAGTTCTCAGAAAGTTCAGAGGGAGTTTCCTCAAATATGCTCCTGGAGATAGACTATGTCTCAGCTTCAGGCAAACGACTGCCTACCTCCATCACTTCATCTTATATTCTTTTGATATATATGTATCTATCTATCATATTATATATATTCTTATATATATATATTCTTACATGATCTTATACTCTTTTCCAGGTCTTTTTTCTGCACTTTAACCAGGCTACACAGCTCAGGTAAAACAACGCTTGCTCTTTGCAAAAAATTTTGGTCATGATAAAATCTCTTGGTTTTCAATTTTTTTTTTTCCTCAAATATGTGCCAGTGTCTTACCGTATGAGGAATCTGAGCAAAGACTTTGGTGAAAATCAATAATTTTTCAGTTCTAAGCCACATCCTCCATAATGATAATGACTAGACAACAAATGTAAAATGAATACATTTTAACCCATTTAATTCTTGTCTTTTGCAGTTTTTCTAAATGAATTTCCCAATACTGTGAGACTCCAATGCTAACTGTAGAAAAATATCAGTCAGATTAAATATAATCAAATATAAATTTCAGGCATATTAATTTAAAAAAATATCTAAGTTATGTATGCAAATATACGTACAATATTCTTAATTTCAGTTTGCCATTATTTAGAGGTTATTCTTTGACTAAAAAATAAAAGCAGACAGTCATATAAAACCTAGTCCAATAAGTTGCAGAATTAATCCATTGTTCTGGGAATTGATGTTCATGGGAATTGAAGTTGCTAAGCATCTCTCTTGACAAGCTCTTGTTTTTCACCTTCTGATCCACACAACCTGTAGCCTGGTAGAGGACATCTGAATAACAAAACAGAAGAATGCATGTAAGGCTGGAACTACTAATTGTTAGTCCTATATCACCTGCATCCCAGCTTTGTATTTTGTTAAAGTTTAAAAGACAGATGATCTGAAATCTTTCCTGCAAAAGGTTTCTGGTTGACATAAAGAGCTCAGGTGTAGTTAATAAAGTTTGCTCTGAACCTGCACTTTCTGAGAACCTTACATAAACACCATACAACTACTTCATCTTGTCAAAAGCTTTGTGTGAGTGCAGTGTCAGACTGCACAGGCGAGTGCCAAAATATGTAACCAGTTTTACAAATGAATGAGGTTAACAGGTATCTCCCTGCAGAGCAACAATTTCCCTTTTATAAACCCCACCTGAACTGGGTGAGTGCTGCATGGACATACAGTTTTCAGCCTGCAGCCAACATTTAAGCAATAATCCAAAGTGACAGCTTTATGACAGATCTAAGTAACTCAGGATCTTTTTCTCCTTTCTTAAGTGAGATCCACATACAGGCAATTTACAGATGCTGAACAAAGGGAGGACTCTCCTCCAAGAGCAATGAGGTATAAAGAAATGACCAATCCTTCCAAACGTTAAAGAGATTTAAATCAGAATGCCATTTCCAGGTTAACACTTTTGATCTCTAAAGTACCAACATAAAAAATGTGTTAATGACAAGTGACAAAGTTACCCTTCCTGGGCAGCTAATGACATCTTAACTCACAGAGCTAATATCTCTCTACATTTCAATTTGCAATCCTTCGCAGAGCTCAGTTAAAGGGATACATGTGTTGTTACTACATTCGGGTCAAGCTCTCCTACTATTAAATACAAAAGCAATTTTTAAAGCAATGATATGGCTGACATACAAGCCCATAAAACCAGAAGAATTCCCTGTTAAATCTACAACTGGCCCCTCTGCTCAGCTCTGTTGTGTCTAAACATTTCAGTCCACAGGGACCTATAAAAGAAACTCTCCACAGTAGATGATATTACACAATCCATGTGGTCATTTGTAAATGCTGTAGTACATAAAATGCACCAAGGAATTCGCTGAGGTTTTTATATTAGTATCTTGTTTGGTTTGGTTTTCTCAGTTGCACAGTAATGGATCTCCATAGATTGGATTTTTATTAGATTACTATGCTGTCCTTTTAAGGAGGTGGTCCTCTCTAGAGACTGTGGCAAAACACATTATAGAAAATAATCTAGCCCAAGTATCTTCTGGGATCAGACTGGAAAAGAAGGACAAAGTCCTCATTTAATTCTACATCCTTAGAACATTGTAGCTAGGGCTTTGTCAGCTAAACCGAGGATTCCCAGTTGTGGCAACAATCTCACTTACGGACTTCTCTAGAATTCTTAAGCAAAACAAAGCATAAAAGTGCATGGTGTTTGCAGCAGTTTATCTGCAAAGCTATGAATAAAGCTGATTGCAGGTGCTCACTTATACATTTCCCTGTGGAAATTATTTTTTTTTTTCCTAAATGAAAATTAATGTCTGCTTTCCTGGGGGAAAAAAATAATCAATACATTTGAGAATCCTAGGTCTCAAAGTAACATTTGAACATTGAAGTTTTTGAAGTATTTTAGCAGTTGTACCTTTCTTTTCCTTTTGTCAAAATGTAGTTTTTGTCAGTAGAGAAGAAACTGCAGCAAGTACTAGTACAGGTTAACAAGTATTACTGTAGAGTTGCACAGCTCCCACTAAAGCCAGTGCACTTTTGCATGTCCACAGGAGCATTTCAGGTATGAAAACACTCAAGGAACCATGCTTGCAGACCTTGGAGAAAGTAGTTTTCTACAGCAATACATCAACAGAGAATTGCCCTTCTACATATTAACTTGTTTTTTTTCAGACAGAGCCAAAGGCCTGTATATTCCTTGTCTCATGCTGGTGGCTTTTCTTTCTGTGTCTACAGCCAAGGTTTAGCAGTCCTACAGAGGTAATAAAGTGCTGCTTTTTAACTTCTCCTTTTATTTCTTTGATCACAAACATTTTAATTATGCTATAGCAATGCCTGTATTTAAGCATGTAATAGGTATATAATGTTCTTTGGAACAAAAGATTTGGAGTCATATAATGGCATTGCACAGTATGCAGCTCTCACGTTGTTACTCAGATTTGCCATCTAGAAGGTTTTTGTTCCCTGCTCTCTCTGATTCATACTTTGTGGCACAACAGTAAAGAGGCTTTGAGTAGAGTGTGGGGAATAGACAGCCTGGCAGACAAGCAGGGGTCTTTTCCTACTCAAACACCTTTCAGCATGACACAAATGTTAGCTTTGTATTAGCCCTGCAAAGGCTTCACAGCACCTGGTTGCACACTCAGGAGGAACGTGCCACAGCACAGAGAAGAGGACTGAGCAGAAGCCCTGGGCACAAGGGGGACTGCATTTGGGGACACACCACAGAGCTGAGTTTCACCACAGCTCTTCCCCCATCCCAGCACTGCTTTGTACACTCTTCCCTGTCACCAGACATGCTGACATGCAATAGCTGACAGGGCAAAATCCATAGATAGCTTTTCTATGATTTTTACAACCCTCAGAGATGTACAAGCAGTGTAGAAAAGACTTTACCAGCCAATTACTACTGTTAGTGTTTGGATGTAACAGATTATATATTTTAACTTCCTTAGCAAAATTGTTGTGTCTGGTACAAAGTTTTTGTGTGTAGCCACATAGGAAAACTGTGTGAGGTGTTAGAACTTGTTCTCATTCAACAGTTTCAGTGGGAAGAGCTATAGTGGAAGCTCACATCTCAGTTTGCTAACAGCTTCAGTGAACTTATTGTACAGTACTGCAAACTAAACAATTAAGATAAAGAATAATGAGTCTCTCTGAAATAAGATGTTAAATATTTTTGAGTGCTTTTTGAGGTATGGCAATTTTTGCTGTGCAATTTTGAAAACCACATCTTTTGCATTAAAACATGATTAATTCAGGGTGAGCAATACTAGAATGATAATATGCTTTGATTATTTAATAAAAATGTTGATTTTGGTGTTTTGTTTTTTTTCTCTTGCTGAAGTTAATAAAAATTTTATAAGTTTAACATAAATCTGAGAAAAAAATTCTTGTGTAAATTTCTTCTTCTGCATCATCTCATGACTTGAGAACTTTTCAAACCCTGCTCCTGTATGCAAATCTTATTGATGTTACCAAATGCTAGGAGAATGGAGTTTTAGCAGAGTCATTAAGAAGAACAACATGACCAGATGTTGGCAAATATTTTCCCTTAATGATGACCACTAAACTAAGCTGATATTATTTAATAATGAGCTTAAATTAGCAGTGATTGATGATGCTGCTGATTACAAGTGAGAAAGGGAAATGGAAACAAGAGAGAGATTACTAGAAATAGTTGAGAGTTTGGTGACTGCATTTGGCTCAGAAACTTTTGCAACTTGATATGAGCAATGAATCTACATAAATATAGATTCAATTCTTCATGGGTATATAGATTTAACCCAGTGCATACCATAGTCTCTTTGCAGGTCATTATTCAGTAGATGGGAAGACTCGGTATCAGTGCTAAAATCAGACTTTTGCCTTTGCTAAAGCACATTTTTCACAAAGATGGATAATATTTATTAAAAACACACAACTAAATGGATTTTAAAATAAAATGTTCTACCATCCCTGTCTTATTTTAAAAAAGGCAAAAATAGAGTTTCGGTGTTAGTTGTAAATGTGGCAAATCCAATCCTGCAATGAATTCAAATCTGTACGTTTCATAAAGGCTACTTAGGGACGAGATAGTTTTAGATCTAAGAAACATGTAAAAAATGACTCATTGTTAATAGGGTGAGCTCTTTGCATTTGGATTAGGGTTAACTGACAGTATCCAGTCACCTTTTATTCTCACATATTCCACCCAAGGAATGCTTTGTGCTGGCCTGAAAAAGAGAGAATTAGGTGTTCCATTTATACTATTGATCTTAATAACCTCATCTCATAAATACCTACTTTATGACATCAATAAAAAGAGAATAGCAGCAACTCCTAACAATAGAAATTGTTACTTTGTAATTCAAGTATTTCATTGAGCATCTCAAAGAGACTCCGTAGTGGTGCAGTAGTGACATTTTATTACCAGTTTTTAAATATGTGCACAGAGAGACCATTTTTTTTTTAAACAAGAGAAGATTCTAATTAATTGAGCACACTATAGCTTCCAGGTCCCACAGTTATCACAGTTCTTCCTTTTTATCTCTTATCCTCCTCCTGTTCTTCATCTCACACATTAAAAGGAGCATATCCCTTTAAGGGCGTTGGTGGGTGTAAGACTAATTTTTCACTGGGCTGATTCAGATGAAATGAAACAGATCATTTTATATGGTGGTCTTACTTCCCTGTTATCTTGCATTATCATGCTGCATATGGAAATTATCTGTACTTAGGGGGTGGAACAAAAAATGCTCCAGAGAGATACACAGACCTATTCTCACCTTCCCTAGACAACTTCTTGCAGCTGGACCAGGCCAGGACTGTCCTTGGAGTTTTCATCCACCAAACAGCCTCCAGCAGAAGGCAGTGGACATGGCACAGCTGGTGTCCACTGAAATCTCCCTCAAAAGCCCTAATACTTTTAGCTTCCACCTAAGGCAGAGGAAGGAAATAAGCAATCATAAATCACAGGAAGGAAGAAGAACCAGAGCCTTCCCTACAAGGAGCACCTGAGATAGAAGATTGCAGGCTCATTATGTAGCCAGAGTCCATATCAGTGCACCTGAGAAGGGACAAATTATCTAGCTGGTGGAATAGCAGTCTCAGATCAGACCCAGATGTTTCGCATATTACTATGTAGACAGGACATTGCAGACTACCTGAGGAATAAATGGGAAACACTCACTCTTGTTCTTTTAAAAGATATTTGGCTTATATTACACATTGATTTATATATGTAGCAGATTCTTCCTGTTGAATCCCAGTGGTGTCCTCCCAAAGATTTGGGTATTTTTGTATCCTTTCCAAAAAATCAAGTATTTTTTATGTTTCCTATTGGCCTCATCAGTCCCCACAGAGGACCAAAACTTAATAGAATGGAATAGAAAAGAATAGAATTGTTTCAATTTGGGAGAGATCTGCAAGGATCATCTAGTTCAACTGCCTGACCTCATCAGGGCTGACCGAAACTTACAGTATATTATTAAGGACACTGCCCAAATGCCTTTTAAAAATGGAGGCATTAAATATTTGAACATTTGAAGGTTGTCCACAAGCCCAAGTGTGTCTAATCGCTATTACAGTATCTTACCATTAGAATTCATTTTATTTCACAGGTCAATGTCTAATTTATCTTATCACAGTTCTTTTTCATGGGAAGACCTAAGGAGAGAGTGCAAGTCTGAAAGACCTAGAAATATTATCCCTTTAAAATATTTTTCTTTTGTTCAAAATGACAGAACAATGGTGTTTTTCCCAGAGGGAAAAAATAAAGCCAAATGCTCAGCATTGAACTGTTTATCCACTGTAAGTTGTGTCTTCCAGACCTAGAAGGCTGTTGTTTTCACTGCTTTTGGACTTTGTAACAGCCCTTTATATTGGTACCTTGAAAGTGTAAGGTTCCTAAATTTGAGTCTTTGCTTCTCCTAATTCTACCACTGGCATGTCAGCAATTAATCCACTTACCTTAGTGAACAGAAGCAGCCCTAACTTGTCTTCTTTTTTGAGAGTATGATACTTAGTAACATTTGGACGAAAAATACTTTATATTCAACTCTTTATTAGAAATTGATCACACTTACTTCTGTAGCTCTAAGATGCCACTGAGTGCATGAGATGTAATGATGTCACCACACAACAAAGTCACTGTATTTTTTCCTACATCAGTGATTTAAACATATTTTAAGAAGGCATTCTTGTACCTGGATATGTATCTCAAAGCTCCTTTCAAACACATTTCTAACCCAAAGACCTTGCCTGGCATATTAACAACTCTACAACAGGAAATTCAAGAGAACGTAGCACTGAGTTTTCAAGTACTCAGCACCTTCAATGAGAACCACATTTTTAATAATACTCTGAATTCATAATGAGGCACAGATTTTCAGGAGGGCTTGGTTCCTGTTTGTGTCCCAAAATAAACTCAGTGTGTTGTAGATGAAGCTTTCAGAAAGTCTGTCCCTGGTTTTGGGTGTTACTTGTTTGCAAGCTGCCTCCTGAGCACTCTTAAACTTGGTATTGGACGGTTTTAATAGTCCAGAAGAGGTTTGTGAGCTCGATAGCTCTTTAGATCTGCAAATAAATACAAATGGAGATAATTTGTTTTTAACCTGCGGAATGCTTAATGAATCAAATAATTTCCTTTCAAGCATGATAGCAGGACTGAAAGATATGATCATTTGGAGTTTTATGGTCTCCAATTCTCCAGTTAGAAGTCTGTCACAGGCTCTATATTGAACAATAAGCTACTTCCTATTTTATGTTCCTGTAAAAGGCAAAAATCCAGCCATACACTCACAAGGAGAGATCCCTTCTGGGATGAACACTGTCTTTAACAAATATTTCTATTTGCAAATGTGCAACATGATTGCTCTTTGAAGGCATGAACCACTGAGAAAAATTAAAGAAAAATGTCTTGGCACTTGTGACAAGCTTCTAGGAGTTGAATTCATCTGGGAGATGATAGCATGAAACAGGAATGTTGATTATTATTTTCTGCATTGGCATAAAGGCACTGAATCATCAGAACAGCTAACTAGATACATAACTTTAATCATATATGCTCTTTTTTAAGTCAGTGGACTTATTTCTACATTGTGAAAATAAGAATGTGTATAAATACTTTATTTTCACAAACCTACTACAAAAAAAAAAATTAGTTACACGACCTTTGCATGTGATTTGTACAATTAAAATTATCTGATTAGTTTCACTGCATGGTCAGTGAGATTAACCAGAAAATAAGACAAAAATTTGAGATGTTGAGGACTGAGCCACAGACAACTAGCTGGTACTGAGCACCTAGTGCCAGGGACTTGTATGGTCACTTCTGCCATGGGACCAATAAAATTCAACATTTTTTCCAAATATGTTTTGACTGAAAGCACATGAGCTTTGTGCAAAAACCACTCCAGTAGCTCTGTAGGTAGCAAATGGACAGAAATTATGTGACAAAAAGTAATACCTAGTAGTTCACTGGTTTAAACTTCATCATTAACCTTGGAACAACTTGTAACTCAGTAGTCAGCAACAGGACTTAACAAGCATGAGATGGGACAGCAAAATCAGAAGTTAATTCTGTTTGAGTCCACCCACAACGAGGGGTTGTGTGATAGTAAAATTACAAATATTTCTTTTGAATAACTTTGATATGATTGAATTGGTCTTAAATAATTACTTAAAACATTGATCAGAATTAATTGACATTTCTGAGCAGTGGTTTCTTATAACCAGAGGCAGTTCAGTAATGTTATTTTCTAACTCTAATAGGAACTCTTTCTTTGCAATAACTCATTTGCTTGTAATATTGTAATTTTGCTAAAATCAAAGAAGTCCTCATGCATCCCAGAGGATAAATTGTATGAAAGATTTATAGTTATATACATATATTTTTTGGAGAAAGGAAAAGACCTTTCTCAGGTACTTAAAGCTCTTTATGTTATTGTTTTAATCAATAGTTTTCTGTCTTCATCTCTGCCTTTCCATTCATTTAGTGGTTATATATTATACTTGCCATAACATCCAATGACTTCTACTTAAAATCAGTAGGTTGGATTAAATTTTTAGTAAGCATTCTAAAAATTCTGTCTCTTCTCTTTTTTTTTTAGGAAAAAAAAAAGATTTCATAGACCAAACCTTCTATTTTTCCTATATACAGTTATGATTTTATTTTTGTGTCATGGATTCCTCAGCAGATTTTATTTGTGAACAAGCTCAATCAAAAGTTTTAAGTTAGCTGGGAGGAAACCCTTGCAGTGTGATAGAACACTTCTTGACATTCATACCAGTGAGTCCAAAACTGTACTGTGAGAGATTTCATTGCTGCAGAAAGGTTTATGCCACAGCGCACCTCAGACTGTTCATGTCCTCCACCATGTGGGACAGTTTCCGAGGTTGAGCAGCACTGGAACTTCTGGTCCTTTGCTTTTCTCAGCAGGGTCAGGAATGGTGTGCAGCTGGGCTAACACGAGTGGAGGAAGTGTGCTGGCTTGTATGGACAAGTCTGAAGCAAGTTATTTCCATCATGGGAAGATGGAGCAGAAACAAAATAACTGCAAATCTCATAAAACATTACTAATTGATTTTAATGTTTTCTTTAAGAGGTTCTTTCTTTAGACAGTCTTCTTAAACTGTATTGGAAGAGGGAAAAGGTCAAAACCAGGCTTCATGGTTTTACAATGGGCTGGCACACCGAAACCTGAGGAACTGAGCACTTGTGGCATCCCTCAGTCTGCTCCATGAGGTGTTGACTACAACGATCCACACTTGAAATGTTTCTATACCAGTGCAAGCAGCAGGAGGAGCAGACAAGACTAGCTACAGGCCTTGGTCCAGTGCCAGAGATTTGGCATCACTGACAAACCCTGGGGTATGAATCCTGTGACTGGAGTGTAGTGTTGGATGGTTACAGGCTCTTCTGGAGGGATAGGCAGGTCAGGTAAGGTGGGGAAGAGGGACGGTGGTGATAGTCTTGTACGTAATGGAGGAGCTGGAATGTATGAAGCTTACAGTTGGCGTGATCAAGAGCCTCTGGGTAAGGATTAAGGGACAAACCAATAATGTGGATGTCATTGTGGGAGTCTACTATATGCCATATAGCCAGGATGATGACACTGATGAATTATTCTTCAAGGAACTAAGTGACACTTGCAAATCAACTGCCCTTGTTCTTATGGGAGAACAGATGTTAACTGGGAACACCATACAGCTGGCACAAACATGTCCAGAAGATTCCTAAAACACCTGGATGATAACTTCATGATATGGGTACTAAGACAGTCGACTAGGAAAGAAGCACTCCTTGATTTTTTTCTTGTTAACAGAAAGAATCCTGTGAGTGAAGCGGTGCTTGGTGGCCATCTTGGCCATAGTGACCACGAAGGGATTGAGTTTCAAATCTCTGTTGATGGAAAAAAACTGCCAGCAAAATTTCAATTCTGGATGTGAGGAGAGCAGGCTGTTCATGAAACTAGTCAGTAAGGTTCCCTGGGAAAATACTTTTGAAGGTGCTGGGGTCCATCAGTGCTGGTGACTTTTTAAGCACACCTCTTAACGGTAGTGCGGGAGCAAGCAATTCCAAAACGTTGAAGGTCAAGCAGGCAAGGCAGAAGGACATCTTGGCTGAGCAGGGATCTTCTTTGGAAACCAAGGCAAAATAAGCTGATGTATGTTCAGTGGAAGCAAGATCAGGTGACATGGTAGGAATATAGAGATGCTGCTCACCGTTGTAGAGAGAAAATTTGTGTGTCCAAAGCTCCCTTGGATTTGAATCTGGCCAGTAGTATGGGGGATAATAGCAAGATTTTCTTTAAATATGTTAATATCAAAAGACAGTGCAGAAATAACATCAGCCTGATACAGGATGAAGATGGTCACCTCACAAACGGGGACACAGCCAAGGCAGTGGTGATTAATGCTTTTCATGCCTCTGTCTTCAACACTGATGACAGGCTAAGGGGGTGCCAGTGTCCTTAGCTGACAGACTATGTCTGTGAGAATGATAAAGTCACAGTCACCCCTGAGCTTGTATGGGATCTGCTGCTTTAGCTGGATCCCTATAAGTCTATGGGGCCTGATGGGATTCATCCGAGAGTACTCAGAGCTGACTGATGTCATTGCAAGGCCTCTTTCAGTGAATTTTGAGTTGTCTTGGGAATCCAGAGATATCCCAGCTGTCTGGAACCTGTCTAACACTGTCCCAGTTTTCAAGAAGGGCAAGAAGGATGAACTACAGGCCTGTCAGTCTCACTTCAGTGGTAAAATTATGAAGATTATTCTGTGAGGAATTGAAAAATACCCGAAGGACAACACAGTCATTGGTCAGAGCCAGCATGGTTTCATGAAGGGAAAGTCCAGTTTGTCAAACTTAATTTCCTTTTATGACAAGGTAACCCAAGTAGTTGATCAAGGGGAGCCAGGTGAAGAAATATTTTTGAATTTTGGTGAAGCTTTTGATACTGTCTCTTACAGGATCCTTTTGGAAAAAATGTTCAAACAGTTGCATAAACACATGATGCAGTGGGTAATCAATTGGCTTACAGGTCAGGCACACAGGTTTATAATAAATGAGGCTACATCAGGTTGGTGAGTAGTCACTAGTAGGGTTGTGCAGGGTTCTGTCTTAGAGCCAGTTCTCTTCAACACCTTCATAAATGACTTGCATGCAGAACTTGAAGGTACCCTAAGTAAGTTTGTCAATGATAATAAACTGGGAAGAGCTGTTGACTCTCTTGAAGGCAGAGAGGTCATGCAAAGAGACCTAGACAAGTTAAAGGGCTGGGCAATCACCAACAATATGAAATTTGACAAAGACAAGTACTGGATTCTCACCTGAGATGTGGCACTTCTGAATGTTTGTACAGACTGGGGAATGAGAAGTGAAAGGCAGTGCTGCTGAAAGGGACCTGGAGGTCCTGGTTGATGGTAAGTTGAATATGAGTCAGCCAGGAGGGCCAGCTGTGTCCTGGGGGGCATCAGGCAAAGCCGGTTGAGGGAGGGGATTGTCCCGCTCTGCTCTGCACGTGAATACTGTGTGCAGTTTTGAGTATCACAATATAAGACAGATATAAATCTATTAGAGAGCATCCAAAGGAGGGTTACAACGATGGGGCCTAGAGGTGAACTCATATGAGGAGCAGCTGTGGTGATGTGGTCTTCGGCCTGGAGGAGACTGAGAAGAGACCTCATAGCAGTTACAGCTTCCTCGTAAGGGAAAGCAGAGGGGCAGGCACTGATCTCTCTCTGTGGTTATCAGGGACTCAAGGGAATGGCATGAAGCTGTGTCAAGACAGGTTTAGGTTGGACATCAGAAAAATGTTCTCCACCCTGAGAGTGGTTGGGCACTGGAACAGGCTTCCCAGAGAAACGATCACAGTACCAAGCCTGATAGAGTTCACGGAGTGTTTGGACAATGTTCTCAAGCACAGGGTGTGATCCTTGGGATTGTCCTGTGCAGAGCCAGGAACTGGACTTCAGCTCATGATATTCTATGATTTTATGATTTGATAACACAGCTGAGTGTATTTACTGTTGGTGTGAAGGAGCATGGACTGCCAACCCCTGCTTTGAGAGGCCAGGGGAGTGTTTTCTCCAAACACCGTTCTCTTGACTTTCGGACCAACCTTAGCGGGATATGGAATACTTTCAACATTAATGAAGACATTCAGTATCTGACAGAAAACATCCAGCACTTCACAGGCTGGTATTCCTTATTAAACAAAGTTATCTGCCACATAAAATAAGACTGAAAAGCCATTCTTCCAAACTGACAATCAATCAATAAATGTGGTGTCAAAGTGAACAGGAGGATGTGATTCTTGAAAGTACCCAGAACTGGTCCAGATCAATTGAATATTCCATGGTAAAAATGTATTTCTAGAATTTCCTTGTATGTGAAAGTCTTCCACATTTATCATATTTAGGATTTTCAGTAGGGTCTGAGGAACTAACATCTCACTTAAAGCAGTGTTTTCCAAGAATGAAGCAGGCATTTCCTTCAGACACTTTTTAAAGTTCATTTAAGTGTTTGGACAATGCTCTCTGGGACATGATGTGACTCTTGGGGATAGTCTTGTGCAGGGGTAAGAGCCGTATTTGATGATCCTTGTGGATCCTTTCCAATTCATCATATTCTGTGATTCTGTGATTTTTAGGAGTCACAAAACCTATGTGAAGTCATGGTTTGGCCCCACCAGATTCCATAGGCTTTCCATCAAGCTTTTATTCCACATCAGAGTGCTATTTCCTGGCTTTTAAGATTTCTCATTATTATATTAGATTTCCTGTTGGAAGCAGTTGTCACTAAAGTATTTATTCTTTTAAGAGACATAGCATGGAGAGATGTTTGGTGGCTTACACAGGTATGTTCATGGTATCAGGCCAGAGCTTTAGCTGTTACAAATCAGCGTGGTTTCATTCTAGTCAGAACAACTGTGGTGATTACATCATCAAGGATCTGACTTTCAGGGTTTTTTCCTCTCCAGATCATATTTATTCACCTAAGTTGAAAGCAAACAAGGATTTTCTCCTTTAAATAGAAAACTCATAGATCTCATCAATCCAAACTCAGCAAGGGAGAAGAGGGGATGAAGGGATGTCCTACTGAAAACCTGTTATAGTTGGCAAAATGCTTTTAGCAAGGAAACAGACAAATCCCCTCAGCTCTCCTCCATCACCTCTGCCTCTAATCACCATGGAAAATATCCTGGAGAAGGAAAAGGAATTCCTCAGCTCATACAGGGTAGTTTTCTATCCCTACTGGATGCATTTATGTAGAAATTAAAATTGTGCCTCTTAATTGTCCATTCTGAAAAAAAAAAAAAAAACCCAACAAAACTGCTTTGATGTGCAATTGGATCCTTTTCTGTCTGGGACCCTGATGTTCTCGTTGAAAGGGGCTAAAACCTCTCAGTAGTGTGGCAGCAGAAACAGTTCCAGAAGCAGAGTCAACACACCTATTCTCCCTTGCTGCTGCTTTTTTCCAGCAATTAGCAGGGTCATTCACTGCTCAAATGTCTGATAACTCTGAATATAACAAAAGGTTTAGTTTCCTTGGGAGTCCAAATAGCCAAGTATGCGGCTGCATGTGCTGTTCTTACTCATAAATGCAAATGCTAACCTATAAATCTTTCCTTTTACAGTACTGTAATAACATTCTATCTATTTAGCCTAGTACAATACCATCACAATAGCTTTTTCATTGTGCTGCATTCATATTAGACTAATATAATGAGATGCTACCACAATACCATGAAATAAAAAGATGTTCTTGACGTATTTCCAAAACATTTGAACACTGTTTCCAAATCGACCTTGTGAATAAATTAAATAATAGCTTGCAAAAACGTCCTCTAGCATTTTCAGAATGTATGCAAATGCAAGCTCGAATGTTTACATGTTTCTTACAGTGTCTGGGATTATACGGCGTATTTGTGCACATGAGTGTTGTCTCTGGGTGTATTTGTCATTTGTGCTCAGTGGCTTGCACAGAATTCTAGCATGATTTGTCCTTCAAGTTGTCCAATTCTTCCTCCTCTCCCTGATGACCTGCATATTAAACTTCTCCTCTGTAAGACTTCAGATTTCAGTGGCCCTTTCCATTTGTCATATGCATTATAGTCTCTCAGAAACCTTTCAGTACTGTTTCTTCAGTACCTACCCTGATACAGTTCTCCTCTGAACCGTTTGGTGTCTTTAAGTGCAGATTTCTAAAGGATGCCTTCTTCAAAGGATCTATATACATATGTATAAAAATACATATACATACATATCCTTAGGATTCCTGCATTAAAGAGGTGGTTCAGAATAGTGTGGGGGGGGTGGGGGGAGACTAAAAATTGGAATGAAATCCAAAGGACTAATTTTCCTGGAAGATTTTTTTTTTTTTTAATGCTAATATTGCAAAAAATCAAAAGACCAAAGTTTTGTTTACCTGGGAGTGATTATTTGCAGCTTGTCAGTAGCTAATGTCCCATTATTGGTAGACCCATAAATATATTCTCCTGGTGGTGTTCCCATCTCTCATTTAGAAATTGCCCAACCATGATATGCTGTAGAGTGAAAATGAACTTGCTGTTTTATCATCATCTTTCCCATACCTGTAGATCTCATTTATGGACTACCAGGGATGCATAGATCATGTGCTATAGGGTGCAGTATAGATTTATGGTTGATAAAGCCTGAGGGGTCATTGTGACAAGTGTCTCTTGTCCTATATAACATGGACTGAAGAATTTCATCCAGCCATTTATGCTTCAAACACACAACCTTTGGCTGAGCTGCATTTTGCTTTTTCAGAAGATATCCGCTGATTGTAATAACTTCTGTTTCAAAAGTGAAGCCCTCTAAATGGATGGATCTTGTAGGAAGGCTCAAAAGACTTCTTCCATTGAGATGCTAGCACATCTCTTTTCAATACTTCCTTTGAGGCATCTAATTCAAACCTCAATGATTTATTTTTATTGACTTTATTTGGCCTCACAAAGCTAGTTTAAAGTAATGGATTGTGAATTTCAACCAGTCTGTTCTTTTACACTGTAAAAATCTACTGTAGACAGAGACCTAGTTGTCTTTCCCCAATACATACTAGCATAATTTCTCTGAGTGGCTCTTGGTTGGCAATAACAGGTGGGTTGCCTCTAAATGCTCCTTTTGATAGATGCTATTTTACTTGACCTTTCTGAGGAGGAAATGGTGCATATGTTTATGAGAAACACTCTGACACCATTTCATGGGAGAACGTGCATTGTTTGTACAATGACAATGGGAAATTTTCCACTAAGCACATTGCCAAATAGTAATTATTATGGTTGGCTGTATGTCTTGTTTGTCTCTTTTTCCAACACCATGGAAATTTTCATCTTCCTGGTGGTCACATTTGCAGAAGAACCTGGAAAAATCTTGTATCATTTTAGACAGCCTACTGCTTGAAACATGTAATAATGCACACCTAAGGAAGCACACATTGCATATGCATTTAGAGCCAAAAAATCCCCCACCAAAACAGAAAACAAACCATCCAACCAAACAAAAAAAAACCAACCCCAAAAAACCTGGCCAAAAGCAGTCATATGATTAAAGCAAAATTTGGTGGGTTTGGGTTCTAATTTTCTGTACACTTGCATTTTACACAAAATGAAATCGGCTGGTAAGTACCTGTCCTGTCTTTTCTCCTGACAGAGGTACAACTGAGATATATTGGTGGGAATGCAGAGTTGAAGTCTGGAGACCTTCAGTTAATTGTTGATTTACATTATAACCTTGTGTGAATCACTTCTCTGCTCTCCCTGAGTTCTAAGAGAAGGATGCTTAAATAGAACACTTTAAAATCAATGGGATGAAGGCACCATGTATACCCTTATTATTACTGGTTATTATAAGATTGAGGAAAATCCATGGGATTTAGTTTACCTATTATATTTGAAAAAGGGTGTTGCAAGCTGTATTATTTGCAGCAAATGTAACGGCCCAACTGGACGACTGCTAAAAAGGGTCTGCTCTTGCAATGTCAGTCTTGAGTCCAGTGACAACAATTGGTTTGCTTGGACACCTGCTGTCTTTTTCTTCTCCTCCCTGCAGTTTCTGTTTGGGATCCATACAATCCAAAGACAACTCTCTGTTTTTCCTCTGTTTAGCAATTTGTCACGGGCCAATGCATTAATTACAGAAACAATGGACAGTAAGATTAGATTGATTGTATCATGGCAAGAAACGCAGGGTGGAGAATACCAGTGCTGTGTCTGCAGCAACAGTAGAGGAGAGACTGAAGAGCTGATCCAGCAGTAAGCTAGAGATGTAGCAGAGGGAAGAAGATAACAAGACCTCAGTCTTGCTACTTGGTCCTTGCAGTAGGATGGACCACTCTGTGCAGGGAAACTTCCCTGGACATCAGTGACGCTGGAGTCAATTGCTTTGGGCCACCCACCCAGACAGTGTAGAGAGGGGTTGCCAGCAGGAAATAGAGGTGATAATGTATGATATATGGGTTGACAATATTAAAGGCAATCATGATGTGGGCAGCAATTCAGCTCACTTATTGCTCTCTGCCTTGCAACAGGGAGGATTCATTCCCTGAAAAAGGGTAGTCCTAATGCAAGAACGTATTGTCCAGTAAATGCATTCTTGAATGAGTGCCTACATACCTGAAGAAAGCAGCAATTAGCACCATACACTCCAGATCACTTTGTTCTGTGCACCAAAACTTCTTTCTTCCAGTAAAATCTCTTTGGCAGAATTTCCCCTCAGATAGGGACAATACTCTTTATTCATAGAAACAGCCAGGCCTCTGATTTCTGCTTACCCTGCAGACCCTGATCTGAGATTAATGTAGACTGTAAGATTCCTTTCAAAGAGCTGGCTTCCCATTTGAAGAAATTATGCCCCCTTATCATTGATCCAGACCAGATTGGTTTTATTAAAAACAGAAGTTACTCCCACGGCATGTGGCGATTATTTAGCACTATGCATTTTTCCTGTAAATACCATGAAGAGCTGTTAGCCATCAGTCTGCACATGAAAAATGCTGGAGATCCTGCAAAAAAATAATAAAAAAGCTGTTTTTAATGTAATATCTTGAAGTCCTTCAAGTTGGAGAGGATTTTTATGTAATGGTTAAAAGAAAACCTATATGATCTCTCTTCTTCCTCCATGTATACTAACATTTATTCGCATTACAGTAGCATCTGGCAGTCCCAACTGACTTCAGCACCCCAGTGAGCCAGACATGGCACACACATAATAAAAGACAGTCCTGTGCTCAAAGAATGTAAGAGCAAATCTTTGCTCAGTGAAGCTAATGGCAAAACTCCCATAAATCAGTGGGGCTGGGATTCAAACTTACAGCCAAATTAGAGAAGACAGACAAAAAAGGTGGATGGGAAAAACCGAGACCTGCAGAGATCTGAATCTGAGACCTGCACTGAATCATCTATATCAAAACATAGCTGTAACAGAAGAGCAACCATTCCTCAGCAGAAGAACAACCTTTCAAGTATCCTGTCTCTGGCAGGGGCAGTAATGAAAGCATAGGAAAGCATAGGGAAAAAAGCAACTATTGAAGAGATCTTTTCTTGGTACATCCTTTCAGTTTCTGTACTGAGATTTGATGAAGTTTGAAAACCCTCAGGTCATTCAGACCATGATGTTTAAAGGACAGCCTCTCTGCATGAGTCAAGCCCTCTCTGGACCTGTAATACACCTCTGTCCTCAGCACCTTCCATAGGCGAACTTTGGCTCCTCCGCTGAGAAGCAGAGCTTAAATGTGCACAAGGTCAAATGAGAATTGGTGAACTAGGCTGGAACTGAACTGCCTGCATTGTAGGAATAATTCTTTCCCTTCATCACAAAGGCATCTTTTCTTTCATCTCAGTTTCCAAAGCAATACTGGCAAATAAGATTCAATTCTGTTACATCCTTTTAATGGTAGAACCTCCTGAAAGGGCTTAAAGACACAATGTTTTCAATTCCCCAGCACATCTCACATCAACAGCTGTTTACAGGTGTGGGAGGGGCTGGGCACGGAGAAATTAACCATTTGGTTCCAGATAAAAGTAATCTTACCAAACTATTTGTGTCAACAATTTTTGACAATAGCATTATGCCCTTTCCGGCCTTCTAAACACCTAATGAATTTAATTACGTGGAACACTGTCTCATTGTGGAGGGTACTATCACAGAGCACATTTTGTTTTCTCCTGCACACACTTCTGATCTTACACTATTCCACTGTTATTACTTGATTCCAGTTACATGTGTAGGCTACATTGCACTAGAAACTGCAAACAAATTGGAAAAGATGGATATGGCATGGGAAGCCAAATATGAAACAACATATTCACGCAGTAGGATGGTGGTAGGGCTAGAGGCAATTTCAGTATCTCTGAGTTATAATCTAGCATTTTGTCCCCAAGACCCTATTTCACTGTGTATTGGTCTTCTCTGCTTTTCTCAATACTTCACCAAGTGAACAGAGTAAAAGGAATGTACTCTTATTGAGATGGAAACACAACTTTGTGTAGTTAGTGTTGTTATCCAAGGTGTTCTAGCTGGGTTATATTAGTGACAGAATATTAGAATCATAGAATAGTTTGGGTTGGAAGGGGCTTTGAAGATCATTTAATTCCAGTCCCCCTGCTATGGGTAGGGACAGCCTTCACTAGACCAGGTTGCTCAGAGCCACCCACATCCAATCCTTGAACACTTCAAGGGATGGGGCATCCACAACTTCTCTGGGCAACCTGCCTGACCACCTGAACAGGAAAGAATTTCCTCCTAATATCTTAACTAAACCTACTCTCTTTTATTTTAAAGCCGTTCCCCCTTGTTCTGTCACTACATTCCCTTGTAAAAAGTTTCTCTCCATCTTTCTTGTACGCTTCCTTCAGGTACTGCAAGGCCACAGTTAGGTCACCCCTTGTCTTTTCCAGGCTAAACAAGTCCCATTCTCTCAGCCTTTTCTCATAGGAGAGGTGCTCCATCTCTCTAATCATCTTGATGGCCTCCTCTGGACTGTCTCCAACAGGTTGATGCCCTTCCAGTGCTGGGGCCCCAGAGCAATGCAGTGCTCCATGTGGGGTAGGTGAACATTCCAGGGAGTGTTATCTGAGAATATTTTTTGTTCTTATCACCTTAAGCACAATGACAATTTCATAAATTGAGATCAGACTTTCCCAAAGTCTAGAGCTGCCTCTTTAGCCCAGGGAGAAAGTATTAGCTATCAGTTTTGATATTTGGGAATTATGGTGTCTTCTGCCTTCCACAAAATTATTTACATCCATATTTTTATATTTCTACATCATTGAGGCCATTTGATCAGATGTAGGAAGCGGGGCTAACCTCCATGATCAGCTGTTTGATACGAATATTTCTAAAATCTATGTTTTGCCAGCTGTCCAGTAACCATATATCCTTTAAACTACCCAGTCCCCCTTTTACTTGCCTTATTAAAATTCCTTCTTACCTCTTTCTTGAATCAAGACAAGTGCCCAAGCAGTTTACCATTGCAGGAAAAGGCTGTTATGCACAGCGTTGGTATTGTTTTACTGTGCACAGAATATAATACATAAAATAGTATCATACACACACATATACACACATATATATGTAAGTAAAATAAGTGAGATCTTCTGTAGACATATGGCAGAGATGGGCTAATGTCACAGCATTTGGTACTATGTTTTTATATGACTGAGTTTGCCGATACTTCCATTGAATGACCCATCTATTTAGCTGTATGGCACTTAATAATCTCACTGCTTGAAATAATGTCAGAAGATTCTGTTAATGGTAGAACAGTACGACACTGTAAGTTTGAGACAGCTCATTTGCTCATAATCCCTACAGCACACTTCCATCCAGACTCTGCCCATTATGTATAATCATCTGGGAGTAAAGAAGGCTGAGTGAAATATTTGGTATAGTGTAATGGAAAGTGAGAATCATATGGATGCATTGCTAAAATACTCATGTACTTGGACTGAATATGGAAAACTTGCCAGCATCAGAGTAGAACTATAACCGGTAAAACTTACACTTGGCTACCATTTTCTACTTATACTGAGAGGGAAGACCTAGTTTAAGTGTTGTTTCTGTGCTCATTAATACCAGATATGTGCACACCTGGATCACCCTCTATATAAAACATGATCTGACTCAGGTATGAGTTTGACAGTATTTATGTCAAATTAATCAGAGTACACAGTGTAGTGTTTTTCCTGGCCTGATGACGGCTGCAGGACGAGAGATGATAGCTGATCCAGCATAAAATCATGCTTTTGAAATATGTCAAACAAGTATGAGTTGGTCAAATGAGTTTGTACTAGTTCTGCATTTTGCCTCAAGAGGTAATAACATTTTTGATCTATTAAGTATGCCCCTAAAACTGTTTTTGCTGTCTTTCCAACTGCAGTTTACAAAAAAATAGACTTTTCCATTTGTAACTTGTGCATACAGAATTGGAGCTGTTCACAAAAGAATATATGTTTTCTGCTTTTTAATTAAATGCAAACCCAAAAATAACCTCAACTATGCAAAATTTTATAAAAAGGTAATTATTTTTATTCATGCAATTAAAGTTTCCTCCTATATTTGCCTACTGTATTCAAGTGAAAAAAGAAACATTCAGTCTGTATTTCAATATATAGGAAGAAAAAATCCTTTGATCTGTAAACTTTCCCTTGCTTTGCACAGTGTAACAGGTTCTCCCACAACCCTTTCCTTTTATATTTTCCCTGTTGAACAAAAACCATCACAATCTGTCATTGATTAGCCAGTTGGCCATTGACAGAGTTGACAACAAACTGGGTTTTTATGTTTTTTCTTCACTGGAGGCATTATCTGGATTTACACACTGATTTTCATGAGCACATTGAAACTTTACTGTTTTATGATTTTGCATGGGATTGAAATTGGTCAATGAATTTATTCAGGGCAAAAAGCTGCCAAGAGTGGGGCCAGCCAGCCAGACTGCCCACATAATCACATCAATCTTCTTTCTTCAAGGAAAGAAGACTTACAAAAAACACATTACAGTGGCTAGCATAATCACCCAACTTATGAGTGGAATGAGTTCAATGAATAACTTCTATGGCCCTGGGATTCAGAAGGGTACTTGGGAAGGTATTTTTCACATCACTTTTGATGTTAGGTTCCAGGAGTCAAATTCACACACCTGCACTATACTGCTTTTGAAGAGACTCAGGTGCCTCAAGACTGGACTTCACAATCACTTAAAGACTGAGGGTCTAACTAGAAATGTAACTGAGATATTTGATTTAGAACTGCAGCCACTGTAGTCTTCTATGTGCTCAGGGGAAAGACAGGTGCAGGCGTAAAAGGCAGTTTACCTCACAGTTGAGTAGAAGTTGAATTTCTAGCTTTCTTCATCAGTTATGTCAGAAATTTAGAATGACTTTGCTTCCAACAATCAGTTAATTGCTTAAATAAAATAGGATGGAGCCAGCCTCAAATAGGGTAAGAGAGAACAGCAACAGCATAGACTCACAAAGCAGAAAATAGTGGCAGACAATTTGAAATCCCATCTACCTCCTCAATTTTTCTGTCAATCTTGCAAGTCTCCCCCTCCATGAGGCTGGGATCCGTGGAGCAATTCTCTTTCCTGCCCTTCCCTTCATTGTGAATGACAGGTTTGCTGTCATCTTTTCAAACTGATTTGGGAGTGGTGATAGCTTAAGGGGCTTAGAGTAATTGCTGGTGAGCAACAGTCTAGAGTGTTCGTGTCCTGAGGAAATTCAACCTCAAACCTCCCATCCAAGTGGCATGTTTCCTTACCAAAAACACTCCTTTATGAAGCCCTCTTGATAAAGCTTTTCCAACATGGTGTGTGAGGCATATTCACATAACAACACTGGAGCCCTGCAGTCTGAGTTAAAAGGTGATACTTAAGGAACTGAACTATGTTCAGATTTTACATATGCCTGACATAATACTTCATCTGAGTCTTATAATATAATCTGATATGAGAGGAAAAAAGATAAAATGTTAACACTCTCTCCTATTGCAATTCTTTAAAGAGACTTAAAACTTTCTCTTGATTAATCCCATTTGTAAGGCTTGTAGAGTTGGGAAAGTAAGGGAGGAGGACAAAATGTAAAGTGGGACTGTGGAAACAAATCTTTGTGTTATTTCCTTATTTTATTTTTTCAAGAATTACCTTTTGATTTGAAGGCATGCACAACACTGATTAGGCTCACTTGTCATTTACTCTCATGAAAAATGTACTTAAGCAGAGTTTTAGCAGACTTGGGGAAGGCACAAGATTATATATATACTGATGTTTGGAGGTGAAACATTAGGCTGAGCTTCATATCTTCAATAGAGATTCAGAGATGCAAAAAAACCCCCAACAATGACATACTGTTCATAAGCCTTATTTATCTTTTCCACATAATTATTTTTTTCTCTTTCAACAAGAATTAAAAGTGCTCTTTCTTTTTTGTCTTCTGCTCCTGTCAGTTTGAGCTGTTGAAAGGTGCCAGATTGACTGTGTTGGAGTTTAAAATCCTTTAATTACCCACCAGACAGGTTATGTGTGGACAGCAGAAGTGTAAGCTTCCTCATGCCACCCTGATAGTGCATGCAACCAAGCTCCCAGGGCTTGAGAAAGAGTCTGCCAGTCTTGCTAAGTGAAAGAAAAACACAAGACCTGCACCTAGTGAAAACTGACATTGCTCCAAAAACCTGAGCAGCTTTAAGCTCTGTATCATTGATTTGATCTAGCTATTCGAGGGAAGAACTAATCAGTGGAAATTAGCTCTCTGTAAAAATGATTGGTTATTTGCAAGTAGAAAACTGACTGATACCACTTAACTGCATTAGGTTGCAGATAGTCTTACTGCATTTGCTTAAATATTAATGCAGCATGTCTCTAACATTTGAATTTGAAGTACCTTCCATCTTTTTATCAGTCAGTAAAATAGTACCTCCTTAAATTCTTCTTATATATATTCCCACTTTACTTAAACCTAAATCCTCCAGTTCTGGTCTCTTCAACAAACTCAAATAGATCATCAAGCTTAATTTTATAATAATCTTCAGCTAGTTTAAATACCTCAGTCATGTCACCTCTTAATCATCTTTATTATTCTCCCAAGACTAAGTAATTCTCTCCTCATCTGTAAACTCTTCCATTCTATTTATCGCCTCAGTTTCTCTTCATTCTGCTGTCTTAGCTTCTGTTTTCTGTTATATACACTGACCTTATCTAACCAGCATGGGCCAAGTTTTAATCTCAGTCATGGCACTGCAAATCCAGAGTAAGTGACTTTGGTGACTCAGGTTTTGATTTGATGTCAATGGATTTACTTCAGATTAACTCTGCTATAACTATGCTCACAATCTTACATTCTGGTGTTTAAAACTCAGATTTCAAAATACCCTTGTGTTTTTGTTATTCACTTTCTTTTGAGTCCAATTATGATTCTCTTGACCTTCTTATAAAATAAATTCATATGGAAAATTTAAGTGGAGGTGCCCCTCTGCCTTGTTTGATGCTTATCCAGTTCTAGAAGTCTGTGCTGGTAAATGACCACCTGAAGTCATGTGAGTGTCTTATGTGGAAGTTAATGTCTTTTTGTGTGGTGTGTGGGTTTCATTCCAAGTTTACAGAATAAATTCCTGGGAATGAAGAGTCATCAAAAATTCTGTTGTGTCCTCTTTTACCTACACAGATTTTCTGGGACATGCTTCCTTACATGTAGATATATATCATCCCACTTTCTTCCAGAATGGTCTGAACTTGTGAAAGCAACCCAGGACGGATTTGTTCTCATATGACATTCAGGTATACTGGCAAGTAAGTTTAGAAACTGGAGACTAGAACAGTGGTAAGAAATCTGATTTTTGAAGACTACAGGTGTGCTAGGACTTTTTTCTCTTTTCTTTATGTTCCATTAATCCTAATTTGTGATTCAGGTTTAATGTAAAAATGAAGAACCTGTTTTTATTCCATCCTCTTTTTAAAACTGTATCTACTAGGCAAATCGCCATAACCTCAACAGAGGGGTGAGGTGACTTTAGCATGTTTATATGATAATTTTTTAAATGGGAAAAGAGTTTGCAGGAAATTGAAATGGTGATGTGTGAGTTTTTTCCAATCAGATTCTCAATGTTAAAAACAGAAGAGCAATTCTTGGTTATGCAAGAAGATTAATTCATTTTCTGGAGGGTTTAAGAAGAGGCAATTTTTTAAATATTACCCAGTCTTTCAGTGTTGTCTTCCCATCTAACTCTTTGATAGTACTGGTATGTTGAAAGAGCTCCTTCATATGTTTGAGAGTTTTGCTTTTTTACTTTTTGCTGAGTTCCTCCTATCCAATAGGAAGTTGAGAATTTGCTTCATCTCAGTTTGTGCCCAAAATAAGCTGAGTATTTCTTTCATAGATCTGTGTGTTGAGATAGAGCATAGCCTCTGGAAGAAGTTCAAAATAAAATCAGAAACTTCTTATACTAACATTATAGGATTCCTCATATGCCTGAAGATTTCTAAGAGAGACACAGAGCTTATGAGGGTCCTGAAAAAAGCTCTTTACTTAGTTATGCAATTCCTTTACAAATGGCAGAAATGGATTCAAGCATTTCTTCCTGCATTCTCTCCAGATAATTCACTATTGCCTCTCTCAAAGCTTACTTCTTATGATACAGGGCTGGGAAAGCCTGTGGAAAGGACCTCACTGACCTGAAGGCAAAAGCAACTGTGCTAACATGCACTACTACCTGAGCCACACTCACGGATTTGGATGCTGACAAATCCATGATGTGATGTCTGTTCCATCAAGGAAATAGAGTACTCACTGGCAGCTGATGAGAGTTGTTGCACTGCTGGGCCTGATACTGCCCACAAGAAGACAGGCCCTTCTGCTTTGTTCCATAGAAACCTTGCTATGATATCAGGCCTTTCCAGGTATGGCAGATTTTCTGTCTCTATGTTCTTTCACCTCAGAGCCACAAAGTGTTTTACATACTGAAGGGAATCACTTTGCCAATCTATTGCTAAGGAGAATCATGGCAACTCACTAACAATGCACAGCAATGTCTTCAAATGAAAGGAAAAAATCCTAGATACAATTGAAGCTTCAGGGACCTATTTTTTTAAGTAAGGAGAATGCAATTACTCAAACTTCATCACTGTTCTACCCAATGATTTTTAATTACCTTACTTTTATGTCTCTTGTGCAACCACTCATGTCTAGGATCATTGACTCTCCTTTTCTGCTGAGTAAGAGGACAAACTGCTGAAGGTAGAACCAGTTCTGCAGGCCCCTTTCAGCTGGGTTTGAGCAGGTCATTATCTCAGTCTGTCCACCCTCTGATCACCCATGTAAAAATGGCAAATGACACCGCCTTGTGTTACAGCTGGGACACTTGAACAATGAATGAATTGTTGAAGGTTACCAGGAAGACTAAGGCAGAGCATGCACTCTGTTTCTTTTCTTGAAATCTTTGACAGTGCTTCTAACCCTCATTTTTTCTTTCTCTCTGAATCACTAAAACAGCTTCTGTTACATTTTTTTGTGAAGTCAGTTATGTATATACATTTTATTCTCATGTACGTGTTATAAAACCTGAGGCCTCAGCCTTACACAGCCCGACAAAATTAGTTGATTCCTTAAGAACTTACGTTTAAGAATCCAAAATTTGAGAGAAAATCTGATTCTGTTTTAATAATAGTTTTTTTTTTTTTTTAATCTAGCACATGCAACCACTACCTATGATTTACATCCCAGTATATGGAAAAGGAATATGTACCATTTCTTTTTCATAGATGCTTCACTACTTGTGTTAATTGTAGACTGATGATGTCTCCTAAATATAGAGAATACTTCTATTTTTCAGAAGTCAGGAAACACTTGTGAACTGGTTAACATATACTTTGCTCTTCCCTCCTTGTGGATGTGTTCTGAGCTGCCCTTTATTTGACTTTTTTCTATATTGAGATGTTGATTGTATTTGTCATTCTATAGAAAAAATAGACATTCATCACTATACTGCATGAGGCTTTCTCCATACATGCTGACTTCATCAGAGTTTTGTTCTNCACCACCCCCCACCCCCCCCCAAAATCACAACATAAACCAAAAATCTGAAAACCAAAACCCAAAAATCCCAGAGAAGTACTGTGGCACCTATTTTTGCAGGAACACTGTGCAACAACATCTGAAACATTTCTCCAGACCATTACATATCATAAAGAGGACTTAGTTTTGAGCAGCCTGAACTGTAGCGTACTTACATGTTTCACAATGTACAACAGCAGTTAAAGTGCAAAGGAGTGCATTAGTAAGGGGATATCCTTTGGTTATACTTACCTAGCAGTTCACATGGAGAGATGTTTGAAAGGTCAGGTTCCCTACAGACCTTGCACAAGTCTGCCCAGCTGTGCCTCAACTCTTCAGCCTTCAGCTGAGACGGGCAGTTCTGAAGGGATGTTGGCAGGTTAGAAAGTCAAAGTACGAGACTGAGACACCGAGGTGAGTGGTCATGCACACACCTAAGATGGATATCTAGAAAGATAAATCTTCAGGTTGGCTACAGTTTTTCATAGGGCAATTCAGAAGGCCCGAGCATGGAATAAAAGTGCATTAAATCTTCGCTGTCTGAGTTGTCATCAATTATTGTGAGCACATTTCCCCAGGGTTATATCACTTTCAATATTTTCCCTTCTATCAGGCCCATATTCCAACTCCTGTAACTAAAACTACATTCGGAAGAACCCTTGAGGGTTTCAGAGTTATTGATGCATCTTGGATTTGCAGCCCTGTGACTTGCAGAAGTAGACGAATAACCAAACAATACATATAGTAATAGCTATCATAATAGCATAGCCTGTAATTTTTCAATTAAATGTTCTCTTCTACTGTATGACATCCAGGATGGGCTTTATTGCAGGACTTCTGATCAGAGGAGGACAAGAAGAATAGAGAGCTACTAAACCAACTTTGCTGGCCAGCCAAAAGGATGACTACCCAGAGGGAAGAGGGGTGGATTGGAGAAGGAGGGTGGGGAACAGAGTTTCTACAATGGTAATATGCTGGCAGAACTCTTCATTGGCAGCCAAATAACAAAGAATTTTGTGATCTTCTGTCACTTGCATAAAGAGAAGCACATATACAGACTGACAGCAGCTTGGGTCTAAGGTTCTTGTGTCCCTCTTGCATTATCAGGCAACTGACACCACATTCTTCCTTGACTATTGTTTTTAATAAAGTCTTGTGCCATATTGTTTACATCTGATGCCTTTTCAGCACAGTGTGTTCTTTTCGTCTCAAAATGTCCTCTTATTTCATGTTCTTTTGTTACGTGATGAGTGGAGACATGTAATACAAACTTTTCATTTCATCCATCTTTATAGCTGTATTCAGTAACCAAGCTTGATTATTAAATTTGAGCCTTATTCTGCATCAATCTACTCCTGTGCTATGTTCTCAGGCCAAGTCGCCTAAGCAGACCATAAACCAGATGTGATTCTTAACTTTTTCAGGACTTAATTTTGCCACTTGGTTTGGATCACAGAAGAGTTTTTAGCCTGCAGTCTTTGATGCCTTATGTTTGCCTTCATAAAAATTATATAGAAAGTTATAAAAGAGTGATAAGCCCTTCCAGTTTTACCACCAAATGGAAAAGTTGTCCACACAAAGAATTTATAACCATCTTGTAGTAATTTCTAGGATCTAAAATCATTTTAGATGATTATGCATTAGAGATGTTGAAAAGAATGTAAACCTACCAGTTTCTATGCAAGAATCATGAGAACCAACCCTGTTTCCCACTTTTATATGCCAAAGGCCTCTCTTCAAACCCCACTTACATGCTGAGATGCATTGACTTCAATAGGACAACTTACGTGAGTAGGAAAGATTTGAATGAATGAGGGTTTCAGGCATGGGATATAAGATCAAGAAGCATGAAAGCCTTTTAGTTAATTCACTTCAGCATCACTAATACTAAGTGACTGAAAAACTTTAGTTATGATTAATGACATTGGGATTTTTTTTCAAAAGATAGAGTCAGGATTCTTTGTAAGTCTTTTTGCCTGTTTTTAAAATGTGATAAATACATTTAAAACATCTTTTAAAAATATTACTCATCTAAAAAAACTTGCATATTCAAAAAAAGAAAAAAAAAGAAAAAAAAAAAAAAAAAGAGAGATATTTTAAGCCAAGCTTTCTAGTCATTGATTGCTGTATTGGAGGCTTCCTTTTGGAAATGGGTGTATTTAGAGCCATGAATGCTTCTAAAATCTTTTGGGTACATTAATATGGTGACAAGACAAAAATTTTGTTATGTTTTGTCCTGTAAGAGTTAGTAAAAATTTAGTTTGTAGAAAAACACAACAATTTTAAAAGGAAAACTTAGAAACATTTTTAATGTCAAGGATTAGAGGGACAAATCGCCCCATACTAGGAATCTGTACCACGCCCCATCTTTTGCTAATATCCTTTTAGTAGACAATATAATTTTTGTCTCAATAATTCAAACCCACCCAAATGTGAACATATGTTAAGAAACATTGATTGATGCACAGAAGAAAAAATTACACTAACCTCTACCTTAGATATGATAGTACTTTCACTTGGTAGTTTGCATATAGTTTACTCACAGTAATAAACTCTTTGGAAAATAAGTGCTGTTGCAACATCATGCGATTAACAGAGCTGTTTCATGCATTTAATAATAGCTAAGCAATAAGGCAATTTACAAATACTAAAACAAAAAGATGCATTTCCTTGCATATGTACAGTGTGTTCTGATCCATTTATGCTTCTGCTGAGTTCTGCTGAAGCATGAAAAAGGTTGTAAATCATATTTGACATACATCCCATGGGTCAGCCACCACTCTTCTAAGATAGCTGAATGGAATGGGAATAACTACTTTTGGAGGCAGAATATGAAAAAGAAACTGTGATGTACTGTATAAGGCAGAAAACAACTTAAAAATGATCGGCAGCTTAAACTCAGTTGCTTACACTTCTGTTTTTCAGTCCAGGCAAGGAAACAGTAGAACAGAATGGCAAAATCGCAATCCTTCATGAACATTTTTCATGAACTTGCCATGGGACAGAGGGGTCAGAGACTGCTTCAGGAGTGCAGGGAAGGTTTCAGGGTATTCACTGGAATAATGCACTGACAGAGAGGCAACTGGTCCCATCAGTTCTTATTTTTGAAGACCAAACAACATCTTCAGCCATTTAAAATTCAGGACCCTCCATTGCTCACAGCATGTCAGTACAGATATTTTATATATTCATGTGAATAAAAGCCCTTTGAGGGCTTTGTAGAAAGGGTGAGACATAACTGCTAATCAATTCTATTTCTGTGGTATGTGCTCTATGAATTTACTAATGCAGACCCAGTTCTGCCCCTAATAAAGATGATGACCCAGTCCAGTGGGGCTAGGATCAAGCCATGACGGTGTTTGGTATACCACCCTCTCAACCCCATAAGCATATGATGAAGATGCCCTCACGTATCCAGGCAGAAATGTTATGACATCCAGCGCATCTGCAAATGGAATGGCTGTGTTTGCACCTGCTCTTTTGTCTACGCTGCCTTTTCCTATTTCAATCAAGTTCCACCCATGTCCTCTCCTTTTGCTGTCTCTTAGGCATTTGCTATAACCAAGAGAAAAGAGCAGCCTGACGCTTCTAAGCAGGGATGTAAGTTGGTATTTGTTGAAGTGGTCGAAAGTGATGACAGCAAAAAAAAAGGCAACTCCCACTGCTTGCAAAACTCATCCACCCTCTTCTGCTGTCCAGACTGGCACTGCCCATGCCAGAAGCAAGTAACACAAGTTGATGTGAGATGCAACATCTATCCCACATTGCCTTCACATACTGTTCCCCCTCAGACACTAGTATCAGAAGATAATAGATACTTGCATGCATGCATGCATGCATGCTTGCACATATGTGTATGTGTAACCGTGTATATGTATATTAATGCATTAATTCATTTGTAGATGAAGAGCAATCAGCAATGTCATGACATCATGGGGACCTGTAATTGCACATCAATCTGGACTCTTTGCCTTGATCTGCAGGCTCACATTACTGGCAATAACATTTCTGGTGTAATCATGCATATACTTCGTATTCCTCTGGCCAGGATGAAGCTGTAGGAGCTAATGTATTCTGAGTCAGACCAACTGCCGCTCATGAAGGGAAAAAAAGACTTGCTTGAGTAACCGTAATAATTGGAAAATTATTTTGATAGCCTGAAACAATCTAATATATTACAGAATTTTATTAAAATAATATCAAATCAAATTAACTGCTATTCCATAATGAATTAGGTAACAAGGTAGGCAGATATTAATCGGCCTTGGCTCCCAGGCAGGGGAGCCAGGAATTTATTAGCTCTTGCGGCTTGTGTGAGGGTGAAGACAGAAATCAGTATCACAGGCTGCAAGGGAAGCCCCTGAGACAGCTGAGCTTTTACTTTTTTCTCACTTTCACTTTATAATCCATCATTAAACACTTGTATTTCTTTTATGTGGGGTCTTATGAAATTTTTAATTTTTTAATTGCTTTGTGATTTAATAATGAGGATTTTTTGTGCATGTGAGTGTGTGAATAGCATGTGTAACTCAGCTACCAATATTAGAATTAACTCACCTCTGTCCACCTATGGCTAAACTATATGAAAGAAAAAAAGTCATTTTACAACTCCTCTGTTTACCAGCAGAGAGATGGGCAATGTCATAGACATCATGGCATCAATAATGGTACAACTGGCTATGAGACCTGTCC
Source organism: Scytalopus superciliaris (assembly GCA_013400415.1). Classification (NCBI taxonomy): domain Eukaryota; kingdom Metazoa; phylum Chordata; class Aves; order Passeriformes; family Rhinocryptidae; genus Scytalopus; species Scytalopus superciliaris. Next base: position 765,500 of record VXBX01003191.1, on the reverse strand, counting down.
TATCCTATCCTATCCTATCCTATCCTATCCTATCCTATCCTATCCTATCCTATCCTATCTTATAGTATCCTATCCTAAAGGACAAATGGAAGAATAGCAGGCAAAGAGCATGGAATAAGAGGCAAAATAGGGTGTAGAGTCCTCCAGTGAGATGTTAGTGACAGTTAGCACTACGTACTTAGGAAATGATGAGGGTATGCTTTGTTCATTACTTTTTGTTGGCTTTGGAATTTGCTCTGCACAACACTGAGTTTATTTCATGCTGCCTTGTCTGGTCTGTTAGCAATTCCTGACTGGGTGATGGTCCTAGCAGCTGCATAAGCAGCAGAGAGAAGGAACCTGACTTTTTCTGCTAGGTTTCTGTTTGTACAGAGAAATAGATCTCCCTTACTCTGAACTCTGACAGGTGAAGTTATAGATAAAGCCAGTACTAGCAAGAAAGAAGGCACTTATTTGATTCAAAAATTCCCATGGGAAAAACAACTTTTGGAGCTGGAGCTTATTAAGTCATAACAGTAAGTGAATCTGGAGTGGTGTGTTCTTGGGAGGCTGGCTGTTTTGGGTGGTTGCTTGAAAAACAGCAATGGATACAATAACAGAGATAACAGCAGAAGGTAAATTGAGTAAGAGAAAACTGTCAGTAGAGCCAGACCTCTGTTTCCTTGAAATAACCTGATTTGAAGTCCCAGATTTGGAAAATAGGTGAGGAAATTAAGGTGAGAGAAGACAATTTTGTTTATGAAATATCCTCCAGATATCTGAAAAAAAGCTGGAGGATATATGTGTCTCTGTATCCTGTCCCAGGAGGGAACTGAGGCTTGTTCATGGTACCTCTCAGCCAAAAGGAGGATACCAAGATCAAGTTGCACTTTCACTCACCATTTAAAAAAAAGGTATCTACAGTTTGGTTTTCACATGTAAAGGCAAAAAACATCTTCCTGCTTCCAGAAGTTCTGAGCACGGCCAGCTGACGTAGCTTTTGTGATTCTGCTAAAGAGGAAGAAGAAGGTGACACTGGTGCTATTCTGAAACACGAGCTCTATGTAACCCACCCCAACTTGCTTTCTGCAGTTTTTCTTATAATTCTGATTCTGTGTTAACTTTGCTTCATAAGTAATAGGCATTCCCACCACTGATATCTTCTGTTCTGTTCCTGGTTTGTGTCTGTGGAAAGGACATCAAAAAAGAAGGTTAGAAGAACTGAAGCCTCCAGTGTCCTTTACAGACACAGCCCAGACTTGACTGATACATGAGAGCTTTGAAATCTGTATTGCAGGGCAGCATCAGACCAATCTATTACACATGTCTGAGGCTTACTGCCCAGACACTGATCGGATGCCTTCAGTTCTTGTATTATTACTGTCATGCTTTCTTGTTGATTATCTTCCGCCTTCTTTTCCCTCACTTGGCACTTTTATTTGGACACAGAATTTCTTGAGCATTCCAGGGAAAGTCAGAAAGACGCCAAAGAGGAAGTAGTCAAAGTACCTGTCCTGGTAGGATCTGGGCAATAGAAGGTAACTTTATGTGCCAGCCTGATGCCTAGACATGGCTATTAACAGGGCAAAAGTACTCACCTGAGGGATATCTTAGATCCTTTTTCAGTCAAAACTTACATTGTTCTTGCAAGAAGAGTATAATGATGGGCAAGAAGGTGCCTGGATGAAGTTGAAATAAAACATGTCCAGTTTGGGAAATACAGTTGAATGGAAGTGTGTGCTGCAACTGCAGTCTTTTCATAGAGAAGAGAGGAAAAAAAAGATAACGTGTTCCTTAGAGAGTTACATTTTTTGAGGTTTAGTGATAGCACTGCATACTCCTCTCAGGCCTTTGAACTAGAAGTCCAGCTATTACCCCAGGTAAGAAATCCAGTTTTGTCCTGACAAATGCAGGCAGTGTTTTACTCCAACAGCTGCTTTAGTTCAAATATAAAAGATGTTTTAAAGGAAAACACGTCTTGGCATTAGAGTTGTCTTTCAACTTTCAGCATATAATAGAAGTGGAGAAATGTGTCCCTTTGGTGACACAGGATTTTCAGTGTGTGTTGTAGTAATGTCATTTATGACAATTCATGCCATGCTATATCTCTTTGCCTGCTGGACTTTCATGATTGTCATTTTTGGACATGACAATCTACACTTACAGAAAGAAGATTGTACAGTGGTTTTCTGCTAGGCTGAGGACACAGTTCCTTAAACTTTCCTACCCTACTAACTGCACTTTATAAGCCATAGCTCTAAGCTGAGAGCCATGAGCTAAGTACCTCATGATTCAAAGAGCAGGGATGATGTGAGGTGCTGGAATTTGCCCACACATTGAAGCTGATCCAGTCCCCTGCAGCATTGAGGAGCAGGACTAGGAAAGCTTCCGTGGTAGTCACTGTGATGTCTCCTCCCTCAGTTTGCCCAGAAGCCTCATGCTACCCCCATGGTCATGTAGCAGAAACCTGGAACCTCAAGGGCCACAGAATGCAAAACTGACACTTGAGAGTTCCCAGTTGTCAGGAAGGTCCTCATCTTGTCTTAAAGAAATATCTAAGAATATTCTAAGGTGTTAATGCTCACACTTTGGAGGTGCAGTAACATGTGGGCCTTTTGTTTTTCATATTTTACACATAAAAAGGTCCAAATCAAAATTAGAACTCTCTGACTGATAATTATTTCTAAAGGAATGGGATCTACTTTTTACAATTTCACTAGGCTAGGGAGATAAATAAGAGATCTTAAATTCAGAATGAGGGGAATAAAGGTCAAATGCATAATGGTTGATACACATGCCAGGACAAATTGTCTTTTTGTCTGTATGTTTTATAGAAACATTTAGTTTTAAAAGTTATAATATGGTAGTATTAAATGGAATATTTTTATTAAATACCATACATTGACTGAAATGATGCACAAGTGGGAGTAGTAGGCACTTATTAAAACTAGTTAATGTAGATTTTGTTTTTGACATCTCCTTCCAAAAGTTAAGAGACAATTTGGGTTTGCCTGCTTTGGGAGCTACACAAAGGTGAGAAGGTTTGTTTCAGCCTGATGGAGATGAGAGAATAACAGAAGGCTTCTAAGGGATTAGTGATGGAGATTTGGGAGGCATCTGCCTGGGGATCTGAATGTGTTAGCTCTCCCAGGGCCCAGAAAACTGAAGTCTGGACTGGGCTCAAATTATGTTTCACACAATTCAGTTTGAGCTCTCTGTTTCTAACCCCTTTGAGCTCTCTTTGGGATTTAGAGTACATTTAAATGCAATAAAGCCACCAAACTCCACCTAAACAAATTATCTTCTCAATTCTTTCCACTTGTATTCCACTCCTAACTTACCTCATTCTGTTTCTTGCACAAAGCATCCAGGTCACAAATGCAACTTCTACAAGAATATTAAATCTCTCTTCAAATACAACCAGACAGATGACTGAAGGATAAGGTAAAAAGCAATGAAACCCATTCATATTGGTGTGAAATCTCACTAGTTCCAAAGTTTCTGAAGCTTCTTCCTCTTTGCTGATTATTCATTAGCCCCTTTCAATACAAGTAATTTCAAGTTGGTTCCTATTGAACAAAATCCAAAGCCACCATCACAGTCAGCAAGCCCTCTGTGAAAACTGAGACACAGAGCACCGAGCTGCTGGTGTCCAGAAGGGCATGAACACTGTCTCAGCTGTAGATCCAGTTGTTCAGTGCGGTAGCTGCAACTATTAATTCACACTCATGGCTTGGTTGCACAAATTCCATCCTACCACAGCTGGACTCAGTACGTGAGAAATTCCATCACTAAGGCTGCAGCAGTGGAAAGGTCTGACCATACTTAGTACTAACAGATGTCTTTCATCTTGTTGGTTTTCACCTTCCCATGAAAAAGGTCTTGCCTTAAATTACCTTGTCTGAAATCAGTGTGATGATATGTTCAAATAAGTGGTCAATAAAGCTAGTCAGGTGTTAAAAGCTAGTGGCTTATTTAGGTATTTTGGAAGCTGTGGGACCTTCTGCAGTGGAACATGTCTGTCCTGGTTGTTGTTGCTGTGATGCTGCCAGTGGCCATTTTGTTTGCCTTCTGCAAGCTGCAGGCTTCCATTAGGATAATGAGTGGAATATAATGTGCTTGACTGATGCATTGCCATAAAGGGATAGTGCTTTAAAAATAAGAGCCTGAATTCTCACTTACACTGAGGCCATTTTACATCATTTTGGCAAGCACAAGAGGTCTTTCAAGTGGGTGTAGAAGTAACTTATGGCCTGTTTACACAGCCAGATCAGTGTGAAGTGACCTTCATGTAAATGACAACCAGGACCCAAATCGTTACATTACTTTTTTTAAAGATCCAAGTTGGCCGAGGATGCTTTGAGAGGGGAAGTGAAGTGTTTTTCTTTTTTTTTTTTTTCTTCTCAAATTAGTCAAATGAGGTTGATCGCTTTAAAGGATGGAAGAGTTCACCACGGCTCCAGAAAAACATCAAGTATGAGAGCCTAGATTATGTCAGAAGACATGCAGCAGCCCACGCATTAGACTTGAAATCTGTGCTCGCACCTGCCCCGACTCATTTTTTTTCCCTTTGCATTTATTGAGATGACACAATGTCAACAGAATTCTGCAAACTTTATGACAAAATTGTGACAGATCTGCAATGGCAGAATGACTTATGGAAATGTTGAAGTGGCTTCTCAATCAAGCCTCAGGATAGCTTGTGACTCCATTGTCTTAGAGGTCAGAAGTCAGACTCCACCAAGGAGAGACATCACTTGATTCTGGTCCAATTTCCTGCCATATGCTGAAGGTGGGAGGGGAGAATCAAGGCTTTTAATTGCTCGATCCCTATGCTTTCTCATCTGCATTCCCCAAGTTAAAAATGCTTTCCATAGCGCACTCCATTGTTTGAAATGTGGTCTGGTAAGTCTTTAAAATGTGTCAGATCTGATTCCTTGTGTTCTTGACTCTTTCCAGATAATTTACTGTTGCCCAGTACAAAGCAATGGACTGCCATGGAGGTAAGCAGGTAGTTAATACTGGGTTAGTAGCATTAATTCCAGTTCATACCTGTGGAAATAACTTCACAAAGTATAAAAGAATGATGAGTCAGACCTGTTGCACACTGTGTGGACTGGACACCCTGGGTAGGCTGTCCAAGCACGGACAGTGGACAAAGGCTATTCACTAGTGGTACCTTGTTTGCCCCAGTGGAGAACCTCTCTTCATTTCCATTGCCTTTGGTAGAATTTCTCTTGCTTTTACAAATGTATTTTTTATGTAATTTTCATAAAATGGGAAATATGCATTTCACACAATTATGACTTGAAAATAAAAGAGAACTGAGAAAGAAACTGATTCTTTATTACATATATTCTTTCAATTATATACAAAATTATTAGAAGTGTTTTTCTACCTATTGAGAACACAAACCTATTGCTCAGTGAGACTGGCAAGAGTACTCTGGACTCTGCCTTATATCTGATTTAAATACTTGGTTCAGGGTCACAGTCTTACTCTAGTGAGCTCTCCATGTACTATAGTGGCCCTCNATACTCGACTTGACATCAGATGATATGAAATACCTCTTTGGTTGCTTAAGTCAGGTGATACTTGCCCCTCTGAATCTACGGAATGCCCCATGGCCCAGAAAACTGAGGCTTGCTAAATTTGGTTTCAGGCCTAACTAAACTAAGGCCTTAATCTAAGTTTTTGGGGGTTTATCCAACCCATCACACCCTCACTCAGCTCTTCTCTCTGCAACCAGCTACAGCTGTGCCCTTCAGAAAGGTTAAACCTATTTGCTACAAGAGCAAGGTTTAGGACATCCACAGGTGGGGGGATGGGCATGTGGAGAAGCAGACGATTTCTTTCCTAAGTCCTACCTTTCTGAGAGTGCAAGTAATATTTATCCTTTGAAGAATGTTTGAAGCTTTCCCTAACAGCATTTTGGTCACAGGAGAAATTTGATTATGGACTAGCAAACATTAATTAATTTATTTTTCTAAAATATTTTTTCTTATTGCAGCTATCAGGTCCCTCTCACATTTCAGATCTGTATGTAACACCTTTCTAACCTGACTTCCCCTAAAAGCAAATAGAAAATCCTCTTGTGAGAATGATAAACTATCAGTCTTCATAACAGCAAAACAGGAATGAGATGCTTAGCGGTGCAAATGCGCTACCATGAGGGATGGGGACCAGACAGATGGACAGCTGCCAGCAGTTTGCACTGTAATAACGGGCTCAGCAACAGAGACAAACCCAGCAAATCAGCCAAACAGAACTCCTTGCTCACCTGCCTGTTTCTGTCACTGTCTCCTGAACCTCAAAGAGAGTATTGCATGTGAGGTACATTATATGGGATTCTACAATGACTGCTGAAGAGCTGAAGTATTTGGAGAGATAAAGTTACCTGGTTTTCTGGACAACATTAGGAAATGCTCCCATATTTCTATTCCCAGCAACCTTAGTTCACCAGCAAACTTGGCTACTGAGATGAAATGAAAGGAAAAGCTGTGAGTGTAACACACTTCAGTGACTTTCCTTGATGCGAACCTCTTCACAGTTCACTGAAAAAGCTTAACGAAACTCGGATGCTTCTGCACAACTTTAGTGTGGCAAGCAGATACCATGACTGCAGCTTGTTTATATTTCATGACTATAACATTATGGTACCACTTGTTTATTTAAAGATGAACTTCCATGCTCAGTCAAACTTTAGACACATTATTTAAACATAAGCCAATTTGCCAATCATGTATCTACGGCTATTTTCCTCCATAAATAGTTAATAATTGAAGATAAATGTTTGTAAACAAGAAGTTTTTTTCTTCAACATTCATTTTCTTCTGCTCATTCATACTATGAGGTCATTGTAAGCTTCTAGTTTCAGTATTTTGTTTTAGAATACCTTTTATTTTCTTTGGGAATCACAGTCATAGAATGGCTTGGGTTGGAAGGGACATTAAAGATCATTTACTGCCAACCCCTCTGCCACAGACAGGGACATCTTCCACTAGATCACATTGCTCAAAGCCCTGTCCAACCTGTCCTTGAACACTTCCAGGGATGGGATATCAACTTCTTGTGCTTTCTCATCCACAACTTGGTCCAGTGTCTCACCACCCTCTGAGTAAAGAATTCCTTCCTAATGCCTAGTCTAAACGTAGTCTTTTTCAGTTTAAAGCCATTAATGTCTATGACCAAACAACTCAGTGGATGCATGACAAGCATTCTGCATAATCTCATGAAAAGATGAGAGAGACAGAAAGAAGGGAGAGAAGGACAAGGAAGAAAACACTCAGACATGACTTCAACAATCTGAGATGACTGGGGAAAAAAAAATAGAAAAAAGAAAGAAACAATCCATTCTTCAGACTGTGTAAGAATGAGTGGTAAACACAGCACTGAACAATTTTTTAACCCATTAACTGCTCAGAGTAAACAAATCAGATTTATTTCTGCTGGCTAAAATACCTTAGAACCGTATCTGTTTCTTTTCACTGATTTCAGCGTTCATTAGGAATACACTGGTTTTCTCAGATAAAACATATCTTGATTCAGCTGTAGAGTCTCAGAGGCTCCTGTTTCTCTCTTAAAAACTACTGGAGAAGGGCTATAACTAGCCAGGGATAAAATAAAATAGAGCCAGGAAGTCAGGAAAGATGAAATAGAGTACTGCAAATCTTATTTTGAAATTAGAATGAAAACCAGAAATTTCAGTACAGTTTTAAAAATATCAACACATTTTTGCTTATCCAATGTGGAGTGGAGACATTTCAAAAGTTTTCTTGGATGTGGTATGGAAGATTATGCTCAGGTCCCTGCTCGGAATAGGTTTGAACTGAGATTTTTAAAAATATTAATTGTGAAAGAAAAAGTCAAGCAGAGTAAGGATTTGAACCTGCAGTTCCTTCATCCCATGCAAACATTCTCTCCTTGTCAACAGGGCCCTGTGCATGCACAGACTCATCTCTTCCCTATTAGTAGCAGAAATACTGAACACACTTGAGCTCTGTGATATCCTGCTGTTTGTCCTTTTTGACTGTCCATCTTTCCTGATTTCACCCACTCCTAAATAACAGTTTTGAAGCAGTTAAGATGGAGCTGGGTCAAAGGAAAGAAAGTGCCTGAAACGTAGCTGGATTTCCATAGAAATATTGTATTTTCATTCTGTTTTTGACTAAGCTTAAAGATTAGTATTCAAATAATTAGAAGGTTTTCATAGTTTCTTTCCTGTATGCCTGAACAGATAGATTTTGACAATATTCGTGGTGTCTGCTGCCTGATAAAAGTAAAGATTTTCAACAACAACAAAAATATGTATATCACTTTATTTTTAAAGGTGTTACTGCAGAGAAGACACTGTTTTAAATTGCTTGCTGTTGGGGACAGGACAATATGAGGGTGGGTTTAGCAGTTCATTTTCTTCTAGCATATTGCTCTCTTTAATTATGCCACTTCCTGCTCTGTTCCTAGAGGACCTTACGTGTTGCGGGCCACAATTGCTGATTTTTTCTTGAAAGGTGCTGTGTGCCTGTGACTCTGTTACACATTGATGTCACTGAGCACTGCTCAGTCTCTCCTCGAATGAAAACTCAAGAAAATCATGAGTGAATCAATACTTCTGTGGGAAATGCAGGAAATACCAGGAACACAGGAATGAGGGAACAGCTCCTGCCTAAACTGATGATGACTGGCTGGATTCTGAGGGGTTTTTTGAGGCTTTTCTGGTTTGTCATTTTCAGGCCTACCAGTACTCTTTTAATACCAAACTGGTAGAGACTGCAGACACTGAAGAGTATTTGCCATCTTTTTGCTTTGTGTTTCACTCTGTGCAGAATCACTCTAGAACTCATAGCATTGTAATATACAAAAAGATAAAGCTGGAAATCCTTCCTGACTTGCAGGCATTCAAGTCATATCCTGCATACATGAATTTTCTGTTTCAAGTGTTTTCCTTCAGAAGGGTGGGCACCTGAACTGGACCTGCCATGAATTATAGCTGCACTTGCAGGTTGAATTCTTGCATCCAAAACGAAAGCCTCTGTCAACTTGTCTTTCCATGTTTCCTTGGTGACAGTGGTGTAATATTGGGCAACTAGGCTAATCCAAAACATCGTTAGTTAAACATTCATTATTTTATAAAAGTGTGTTAAAATTTAAACACATTTTAAAGCTATTCCAGCTGCCCCTTTATAAGATCTATACTATCAATAGCTGAACTGGAAGGAGTTAATCACTTCTTCCTAATTTTCTTTTATAAATATGTGATTAGCCTGAATTATTAGGAAGGCACAATAGCTTTATTCTTCCTGTCAACTATGTGCAGAGAAGTCAGGATTAGTAATCTCCAGGGATCAGGAGCTGATTTGGTGGAGGCAGGCAGGAGGACAGCTAACTTTTGAACCTAAGAGGGCTTTGCTGGGCAAGGGTGACAGCTGTAGCATCTTTAGCCTGGATTTGAATTTGAATTCTATCTACCAGTGCAGCAATGCTATGACTTGGCAATATGTTATAATAATCTTTGTGACACAAATGTCGGGGGCTTTTTGTTACATGTCCTCAAAGAGATTTAGGTAATTAATGTTAAATTGATGATATAAAACCTCCATTCTATCTCTCTTACTAATTCTGATCTACTGTAAATAGACAGAAATATTCACAGGCCAGTAATCCCAATGCTGTTTTGGGGGTTTGATTTCTTTTTTATCATGAGTGTGAGGTCAGTAGTTTCTGTAAGATATTTTTCTCTAAATCTGAAAGATTTTATATTGAAAACACTGAAAAATAGAGATGGGACCTGAATGCATTCTCCCACTGAGAAGGCCATATACTATTTCATACTGTAGACTTAAGTGAGAAAATGGGCCAATGTGTCAGAATTTATCAGCTTTTCAACACAGTTGTGGGCTATTAAATGTTTATGTAGCAGATGGGAACAGTGTAGAAATACAGTGCATAGCACACATGCCGTGTTGGGCCAAGAGGAAAGGAAGTTCTCCAGCCTTCCCCCTTTGCTGTACTATGAACCTATGACCCTATTGCCCAGAGGCAAAAAAGCTACCTGCAGAGATGTCAGCAGTATGGAAAAAAAAAGGAATTACAGTGAAGCACAAACACTCTGCTCTGCAGACATGCTTTTCTAAGTCCTTCAGGCTTTTTGTCCACTTGGCTCAGTCTTGGCAAAACCGTTGAGGAATTATTTTAAGTAGCACTAGGGCATAGAGATCAAGTAAAATGAATGAAATTAAATAAGTGGAAAATAACTCAGGATAGAATATTTGGAATAAACTTGCTGAAAATGGAATGCAATGGGCTGGAGAACTGATGACAAATGCAAACTATGAAAATCCCATTTCTTGGGAAAGTTCAGGTGAAATAGTATATTCAGCAGGGATAAGTGCTCCTGTGCTAAACATGAGCTCAGATCTGAAAAGAATTTCAATGGCCCTATGCTTGATATGTGTTTTTTTTCCTTTGGAACTGGGATCCATTTTTCTCAACGGGAAAGAGCTCAGAGAAAAACCTCTGCCTGAGTTTTTCAGTCAATTAGCATATTCTTTAATTAATGAATTAAATTAGAGAATTAAACTTGGGCAATTGGTGAGGATAGATAGCAGTGTTGTAAATTTTACACTTTGGGGATCCTTTTGCTCTGGCCTTTTCCTTCCTAAATGATTGGTTAATAAATCTGACTAATGAAGCATGCAGATAAAAGGTAAAATTTTCAAATGCATCTAATTGACTTAGAATCCAAAGCCAATGGGATTTATTATCCTTAAGTCATTTAGATGCCTCTGGAAGTTTTACTCATCTATTCCATTGTTAACATTGATAAAGTCATGAACACTTACAGTTCACAAGGGAAAAAAAAAAAAAAAAGAAAAATTAAGAATGCTCCTGGACTTCAGAAACTGAACTGACCACAGTAATAACTCCACGCATCTTGTGGCAGAAACTTGCTGAAGATCTTCTGGTAGTTTACTCTAAACATGCATCAAATAACAGATGACTAAACTGGTGTTGCTTTAATACATGATGCTCTGTAACTGCTCATCTCACACTGAATCATCGCTGATGAATGTGTAGTTCCTAAGTCAATGGTACGTATTATTCTCTCTCCATAACATTAGATATGGCATGTATATATTTCTGAAATGTTAATTTTCTTTTGAAAATGTGTTTTAAGGCTGTTCTGGTGATACATGGTTTTTCCCCTTCAGATAACTTCTTTGTTTTTTCTTGAGAAACCAGTGAATAATCTTCTGTTCTGTACCTCTCTAAGGTATGGAAACTCAGATATTGCTACACCACGGTAGGGTTGCACCACCTGGTGCACTTCCACATGTTGTATAGCACAGCCCCTCTCATGCCAAGTCACCTCCCACTATGCCAGTCCCAAGTAATCACATGAATTTTTAGAAAAATAAAAATGAAATTACTAAATGTAAAATGAGTATTTGACAGTCCAAGCTGCATGGGCCATGGGGCAGAGGAATGCAAAACTGTAGGGGCCATAATAAAAAGTGTGAAGTAATTGTGAAATGAGGGAGCCTCCACATCCAGGACTTTGGGGTTAGGCAACAGACCAGTTCCTTGGTTTACCATGTTTAGCTTCAGGAGTTATTAATAAATTGGCTGATGTTTGGAGTGTTTTCAGCCTTGTTTTCAAATTGTAGGGTTTATTGTGATGACTGGCATTGTTCATTATTCTGTCAAAAAAAAAAAAAAAAAATAGGCCATGTAGCAAGATGACTTCCAGTTTGGATTCTATGTGGCAGCTCATATTCCACAAATCCTGAGAAATTATTGGCATTGGATTAATGTGCTACCTTCAGTTTAAGGCAGCCTTGGAAGGCTGTTTTTGACCCTAGCTGTGTGTTCGTCTCAAGGTGGCAACTTTGGTGGAATAGAAGAAATGCATAAACATTTATTTAGTTTTAGAAAAGTTTAAGGCTGCTAGGTGGTTTTCCATTTTTTATTAAATGGACCAAATTCAGAAGTCCTGTATTCTTTCAATTGCCACTCCAAAATTTCCATCAGTTTGAGCCCCTTAGCCAGCCTGGGTGAAGACTACACAATAAGACTGGGAGATAGAATATTTGGCAAACAGAAGCTCTCATATTTATGTTAAAATGTTTAATTTTTTAAATCTTCAGTGTTCAGTGCTGCTGAAAGCAGTTACAGTTACATCACAGCACCATCTCAGAAATGCAGTGTGATGATTCAGCTTCTGGGATGAGTCCATTTGGTTTCTACCCTCTTTTTCAAATGAAAACATTTTTGACATTTGAGGACAACATACATGAAAGGTTTTATCTTACAGAATGTTGAGATAAGCACGGAAGAACTTCCTTGTGTGAACCGTGGGAGTTCCTTGCATTAGTCACACTAATAAATAATAGACTGCACCTACTGAGCTCCCCTTTGAAACAGACCTGCCTGTGCTCAAGGAAAGGCTAGTACAGGATTCTTCCTTTTAAATTGCTCATTCAGTTTTGCATCTTGATTTGCAGACAGCTGGTATTAGTTACCAGTGTTTGTAGGAACAGAAAAGGTGGGAAAATACTGCTTTTAGAGTGTTCTGTTTCCAGAATGTCCAGCAAATTCCCAGTTGAAGAAAGGCTTATTCCACTCTCCACTCCCTCACACACCTTTCTTCTATAAGATTTTTGTGAACTGTGCTTCTAAATCTCTAAATACATGCCAACTCACTGTTTGTCTTGGTCCACCATTTCATTCCACTGTGCAGTTTCCCTTTGCAGGACCTTTTACAAACAGACCTCAGTAATTGCTGTTGCACTAAAATTCCATGACCTCTGCTAAAAGCCCAGAGACAATCAATGCCTTTTTATTTAAAAATTTGCTACAAGTTAAGTTCTCCTTGTATGTTTAGCTGGTGAGGACCATAAGCCAGCACAGCGTATCTGACCTGACTTTCCTTTGAGTTGTGCCACACAGCAGAACAGCCCTGGTTTTCTTGGTCTCCCACAACAACAGACTTGATGGCAGCCAAAGAGATCGAGAGGCAGCTGAGCGTGACAGCCGACATCAAAGCAAGAATGCCACACCTTGATCCAGGCTTCACTCTACCTGCTGGGGCAAACTTATTAATGTGACCACCCTGAGAATTCAAAGCAACAAACGCACACAAAACCCAACCACTCAAATTTGAAAATGAAAATAGAAGTCTAGACAGCTTTTCTTCAGAATTCATTGCTGCTGACCTAATTATTTGGATCCTGTGCTTTATCTTGTTCTTTTCAAAGAACGAGAAGAATAGTTAATTTCACTTAATAGAATAATTGAATGTCATAATTGTGGTGTTTCTTTTTTTTTTTTTTTT
>VXBX01003191.1:730389-752134 GCA_013400415.1 Scytalopus superciliaris | reverse complement strand
TTTTTTTTTTTTTCACTTCAACAATAATGTTTTACTTAAGCTGATGTCTCTTTCTGTAGGGCTGCTAATGACCAGCACGCTGCTCACACAATGAATTAGTTAATTCTTTGTTTCCTTGCTGGACCATTTGGACTAACTTAAGCAGATGAAGGTTTTGTGTACATGCGTTTTCTGTAATGATTGTTTTTGTCTATGATGTCCTGAGCTGTAAATCAAATTTTTTCACTCATGATTTGCCACATGCAAGATCTGCAGAGAAGTAGAGTATAATTAAGATACGGATTTGTCTGAACAACCTTGGTGGGGTATTTTATGATGGAATGCTTACAATTGCCTGGGTTTAACCAACATTGCTTACATGAAGAGTTCAAATTCTGGGTCATTTGTAACTTGCAGAGTGTGAGCAAAACTAGGGATAAACTGTGTGCAGGCCTCATGTCTCAGTCATCCAAACTGTACAGAATTTTGGCATGGACAATGCCATTTAAATGAATCTGGTTAGCCTGCTTTCCTACTTGAAAGGATGGATGACATTTTGATGATTTCAGTGGTAAAGTGGCTATGAAAAGATCTGACTAATACAAAGTGGAAGTTTCGTAATAACTTTAACAAGCTCTACAATTTCTCACATTGTACTGTCTTCCATCTTGTAAATCCCTAAGTACTTCACAACAATATAAAGCACCAGTGAAAAGCAGCTACCTCTAGGGCAGAAAGTGGTGACCAGCTGGCTCCCTGTAGAGCCAAGAAAGTACATAGCAGTGAAATGAGAAGGAAAAGTCATTTTTGCCAAGTAAACTGGATTATAAATTAAAAATAAGTACTGTATTGTCTAAAGAAAATGCTTTGTCAGACACTGTGCCTCATTTTTATTCCCCTTTAAAGAAAGCACTGTGAATGAAGAGCGTGTTCTGGTTATTAAATGATTTGTCTATCTCAGCCTTTCCCCAGCTGTGGTCTGGAGTACATTTATTACTGGTTTGTGGAGACTTTCTGGTCAGAGTGGCAAGACAACTCAGTTTTCAAATGATGTTTGTAGCTTCATGCAGCCTCACCCAGGATTTTTCTACTGCCTCAACTCCCACTGAATATTCCGGTACCATATGGTGTAGGAAATGCAAGTGCTTAGAACTGCTGTGGGTATGGGGTGCTTAGAAAACTCACTTTTTTGGTCAAAGCCAAATCTAGGACGCTTCAGCATCTTGCATATCAAATTCTGTGCAGCAGAGCAGGCAGGCTGAAATGATGGCCAACATTCAAAGAAGAGAAAAAGATGAAACTACATACTGGTGTGGTAAGAACAGCACTGCTAAATAGGGATTGATCCCAAACTGCCTCCTAAATCTTTACTCGACTTTATTTGGACCTGGTCTGACCCAAAATATAGGAAACAAAAAAAAAAAGGGGAAAAAGGAGAACAAGAAAGGCTCTAATTTATTAACATATGTTCCTTTTAAGCTCCTTTCTTCAATGTTGCCTTAACAATATTTTTACACAAGGGATTATAAATACAGTCTATAATAGGGATTGTGAAATTGAGAGATGATATTGTTCATGAGAAATTCCTTATTTAAAGCTGTGAAACAGTGTAAATGTGTTTAGAACTGTAAAGCTGTCTAATAAATATCCTCTGGTCTAAAATTTGGCCCAAGCTCAGTTAGAGCTGAATATTCTGATCTGGAAGGTGTATTTTGAATGCCCATAGTTTATATGAGACATGACAATGTCCTGCAGAGAAAGATCCAAAAATGTAGCAAGGAGACATTAGCGCAGAACAGAGGGTTAAATCTGACTGACCAGTAGAGTCTGTCTATCCTGCTCCATTTCTTACCTTCTCTTCAGGAAGAAACAAAATTAAATTAATTTATTTGAAATGCAACTATATTTCAATTTTGCTAAATTGGGCTCAAAATTTCAAGGCAACCCACAGATTTTTGCATAGTCATCTCCAAATAACTCACACTCCATCCGATTCTATTATGAACCTGCTAGCATTGGTCAATCCCTATGGGATAGAAATTAAGGATCTTGTGTGTATATATAAGCCAAACGAGTTTGAAATTTTAGTCTGGGCTCTACAACAATAGTAGCAATATCATTCCATTCCCCTAGCCATGAAATAAATACTATCAGTGAGGAAGTACGATACTGATCTGGAATTTTCTGGCCCAGTTTGCTTGCATGTCTGCATTTATTTACTTGCTGTTTAACATCTACTGCATGCTAATTTTGCATTATGATTTCCAGGGTGATTAACATGCCTTTTTAGCTGTGTATTCTCTACAACTTTCATTGCACACTTCTAACATAGATAATATGTAAATATTTCCCTTCTGCGGTGGTTTCCACTGTGTGCTCTTTGGATTTAGCTACTCTGTGAAGTAAGTAGTGGAGCTGGTTGAACTCTTCATAACAAATATTTCATCCAGCAAATTCAGCTCTTCTGTAAATGTAATGCATACAAGCTGATTGAGATTTTCCCAAATTAGATCATTATTTGTAATTGTCTGCTGAATTATTTTTGTGAGCAAACTGTACCTATGAATTATCTGCAATTTTAGTACTATGATTATTTACTTTAAGTTATTCCTTGTTTGTGACTGTTCACCTGGTTTTATTTCTGGTCCATGATTGAGTAGGGTGACTTTTAGAAATAGGTGCTTTATATGGAATTTTCACTCAAGGGTTTAGTGTGAAGAAGATTAAAAGTCTCTAGAATAAAGACAGAGAAGAGGAGTACTGAGAAGAAGGGAAGGTTTGGGAAGGGAAGGGAAGGGGAAGGGGAGGAAAGGAAAGGAAAAGGAAGGAAAGAAGGAAAGAAGGAAAGAAGGAAAGAAGGAAAGAAGGAAAGAAGGAAAGAAGGAAAGAAGGAAAGAAGGAAAGAAGGAAAGAAGGAAAGAAGGAAAGAAGGAAAGAAGGAAAGAAGGAAAGAAGGAAAGAAGGAAAGAAGGAAAGAAGGAAAGAAGGAAAGAAGGAAAGAAGGAAAGAAGGAAAGAAGGAAAGAAGGAAAGAAGGAAAGAAGGAAAGAAGGAAAGAAGGAAAGAAGGAAAGAAGGAAAGAAGGAAAGAAGGAAAGAAGGAAAGAAGGAAAGAAGGAAAGAAGGAAAGAAGGAAAGAAGGAAAGAAGGAAAGAAGGAAAGAAGGAAAGAAGGAAAGAAGGAAAGAAGGAAAGAAGGAAAGAAGGAAAGAAGGAAAGAAGGAAAGAAGGAAAGAAGGAAAGAAGGAAAGAAGGAAAGAAGGAAAGAAGGAAAGAAGGAAAGAAGGAAAGAAGGAAAGAAGGAAAGAAGGAAAGAAGGAAAGAAGGAAAGAAGGAAAGAAGGAAAGAAGGAAAGAAGGAAAGAAGGAAAGAAGGAAAGAAGGAAAGAAGGAAAGAAGGAAAGAAGGAAAGAAGGAAAGAAGGAAAGAAGGAAAGAAGGAAAGAAGGAAAGAAGGAAAGAAGGAAAGAAGGAAAGAAGGAAAGAAGGAAAGAAGGAAAGAAGGAAAGAAGGAAAGAAGGAAAGAAGGAAAGAAGGAAAGAAGGAAAGAAGGAAAGAAGGAAAGAAGGAAAGAAGGAAAGAAGGAAAGAAGGAAAGAAGGAAAGAAGGAAAGAAGGAAAGAAGGAAAGAAGGAAAGAAGGAAAGAAGGAAAGAAGGAAAGAAGGAAAGAAGGAAAGAAGGAAAGAAGGAAAGAAGGAAAGAAGGAAAGGAGGGAGAGAAATTATGTCCTATTTTATTCTTATAAGAACTTTGTATTGAGATAGATACATATATTTGAAAGCAAAAAACTTCAATTAATCGGTAACTGTGCTCAGTAGTATATCATATTATTGAAATTAAGATATATTAAAATTACAGTGGTTTTGTGAGGCCTTGTCTGGTCTGGTAGTCAATCAGTAATACTGGCTTTGCCAAGAACAAGAAATTAATGGCAAGTTGTGCTTACATACTTGGGTCTCCTTGTATCACACAGATCACTAAACCATTAGAAACTTCCTTTTAATGGAACTAAATATCACCTTAAAAATACTTCTTGTTTTTGATAATGACAGTTTTCCCTGAAGTGGAGAGAAAGCAGAAATATGGAAAGAATTTATTTAACTGACATGACACAGTTGATCACTGGCCATACTGCAGATGGATTCCAACATCACAGTTTCCTAAACTGGTGCCATATCTATAAGCCACCACTGTTCCTTTTCAGTCAGTGCATGTTCTTAAGGCCATATGAGAAGCTGGAGACCAGGTTGGGCACATTTAATTCTTGATTCCTCTCAACAGGAATTACAGTTGCATTTTCCAAACCCCGCACATAACGACAATCTGCACACTTTAATATATCTGCCAAGCACATGGGTTGAATCTGTTAATCTCTATTTTATGTAGCTTCATCATTCACCTACAACTCCTCACAGTCACCTATCAGGTGTACATGTGTGGGGCTCTGCACCAAGTGCCTTTGCCAACATACCTGCAGGAGGAAATTTAACTTCTGATCTAGATTTTACATCTGGCTGGGCTTTGCGTGAGTACCTGTGGTAGAGACTACATCAGGGGCACACTAATGGATCTTCTGTCTAACCTGGCCAAACTCTTTTATTTTTCTATGTGTGTCTCAGGCAGCATAAGGTAAAGATGACTTCTGGCATCACAAGTTTTTTTGCTTTTCTTGAACCAAGCTTTTTCCTCTCCTTGAACCACGGCACTCCCTAAATGAATGAAAACTCAGATAGTAATTAAACATGAATGCCCACATTTCTAGCTCACTCCAATAAATATCCTAACTGTAGCCACTCTGGGGTCAAATTCACTTAGGGTGGGCACATATTTGCACCAGATTTAGACCTAAAAACACATCCAATTCTGTGAAGTCACAGGCATATTCATTTCCTGGTTTTAACATGCTCATATGGCATGTAAATATTTGAAAGGTTAGGCAGAAAAGATCATAAGCCATGTTGTTAGCATGTGTGAGATTTTGTAGCTGTTTGAAAAGTGCTGAGATCCTCAGATGGCAGGTGCTATATAAGTGCCATGTATTATTATTATTTGCAACATTATAATTCAATTATATATTAATCACTTGCATGAAGGAAATAAGATTTTACAAGGCAAACTTCCCTTCCAATGCTTTTGGTTAATCTCTACAGGACATGATTATATTTGCTTGAAGCAGATCTATAAAAATGAATCTAAACACAGAATTTTTTTTTAATCTGTTGCTGATAATATGTTTTGTTTGAAGATGGATAGCCCTTTGTCATTCACATGTGGAACTGCTGCTGAAAGTCAGCTGTCAAATATGTTCAGGGCTGTACTCTAACTCATGTGTCTGAGGGTGCACACACTCACTTTAGACACTGGAAAAGAAAAGGTTAATCCTTAAACTGGCTGGAAAAGGGACTACAGTTTTCTCTCCATCCTGTAGGAATTAGACCTGCTGTGGGGAGTTAATTGCTTCCTATACACATCCCTCCTGCACAACATAAATGGGTGTGTTGGAAGGGCCCTGGTTTGGCAGGGAGAATGAGAGAGGAAGGAATCTGGCTTCAGTGTTAGAGATTAGCTCTAAGCAGGGTGATGTCCTACTCTCTGGTGCTTGCATGTTGTGGGCAGTGCTTAGGCAGAGTACAAACAAGCTATCATTATGTGATGGCTGCTGCTGAGAAGGGAGATTTCTTGTTTGCTCTTGGCCTTTGGAATAGGGCATTTTTCCTTGCTGATTGCACTTCCCAGAGTGATGCACCTCAGTAAATGCAGAAATTCCGTAGTCCCTCTTTTTGCTGGTGTATAAATACATCACACCATCACATAGGTGCACTCCAGGACACCCAAGCGTGGACAGCGTAGGAGACATCCTAAATTATGGAAATAAAACAGACAGATAATAGTGAGTGCTGGCAGTATGTGTACAGAGAACTGGGTATGTATAGAGACAATTGGGTTCTTCAGGCTGTCACTGTTAGGAATATTGCAATAAAGAATGCTCAGGTTCTGAAAAAAAACACTCTAGTTTCCTTCATATATAGTGCAGAATTACAATTTTTTATTCTGCTTTCACACACAAACCCCACCCTCCCTGAGTGCAAGAGAGTAGCACTTGAGTTCAGGACCTGATTCTTTCTGTTTATCCTCTCTATAGTTTGCCACTACCTATACCAGTTGGTCAATATTCTCCGAATCTAAGTTTCAGGAATGCTTCTAGGGAAAAGAATAATGCATGTCAGGACCTGATTGACATGCCCTAAATAGTGCCTGACCTGTTTGGTGCTGGACTGCTGCTTGCTGTGCTGCTCTGTGTGTGGCTATTGAGGCTGACCAGATCCTGATGCAGGGACCCTGGCACACCAGTGTGAACTGAGCATCTTCTGTGATGCTGTGGAGGGCGTGCCTTGCTAATCTATCTACTCAAAGAATAGGGTTTCTTTTACCTCTTGGGCCTTGACATGCCTGTTCAAGGGGTAGGATTTGGCCCTTAGTGAGCGGATTATCCATTCCCTTGACATAACATAAAGCTCTAGGATTTACGGCTATATAAGAAAGTAATAATCTTGCCGGGACATGTGGGGAGTTACATACAGTATGTAAATCCCATCTTGAGATAGGAATATGTTCCTTTGAGAGTACAGCTGTAAGAGACCTGCATTATGAAACCTGAATCCATGTGAAATGGCCTGGTTTCATTAGAAACTTGAATCTCACTTTATATCAGTTGAAAGTTATGCTATGGTTTGTGAACATTTCAAAGCAAACCTGCGCCAAGGTTCAAAAAATTCTTTTACTCCTCTGTATCATGCAAACTTCATCGCACCATGCAATTTCACCACAGAAACAGATGAAATGCAAAACATTTCATTAAGTATTTTGATACATTTTTTCCTCACTTTTGTGGTGTTTGTGCAATTCAACAGCAACAAACCAAGTGAAATCTTTGTGAAAATCTTTATAAAAGCACTGTGATCTGAAACAGCCAAGTTCTGCACAGCTGCACTACAGAGTAATGGGCAAGGCTTTAGCTGCTAAGTTTGATGCAGCCACACTTGCTGTCAGAAATGGACTGAAGGAATGCAATTCCTCTGGTTTCCATTTCTGCCTGAAGGGGAGCATAGCTCAGTGAACCCACAATGAGACTTGGGGGAAAGGAAAACTAATTACATTTAAAGAAAGAAAAGAAGCCTGCTTTTTATTTATTTTTTTTTAATGATTGAGTGATGTTGATCTCCACATAACATAGATAAGGTTACAACAATCCTTTCATTATAAGCCTAATATTGAAAACTACCCTTACCAAACTTTGCCAAGTCAAAAATCAAGCTGTCTGAAATTTCATAGGCAGCAGTTCAAACCAGACCAGGATCTGCCCTCCTGGCATATTTGCTAAGGTGTGTAAAGAGGAAAGAAGGAGGAAAACAGAGAAAATATGTGGGGGGAAATAAGTTCCTGTAAACGAATAGTTTACCCTACTACACATACCAGGTTGTGTTGCTATTGCTATCTGATGTTCTTAAATATAGTCTTCTAAATTCATTTTCTTTACAGTCAAGTAAAAGCTGAGCCTAATGAAATGTGGTGTGTGTTGTTGGGTTTGTTAAACAGGTCAGACGAAGGAAACAATGTGAGCAGCAGGAGAATTTGCTCTCTTTGTTGGTCTTTGATTAGGGTCAATTCATAACACAGGTGACTCTTGTCAAAGCCTGGAATCAGTGCTATGCTTTGATTCTGGAGAATCGGGGTGGTCTTGCATGCTCTTTGGAAAAACTCAGATGCAAGGCTGATTTACATGTGTAAGTGAAAGCAAGTTATTGCTCTGATTCAAGAGAGACTGTTGCCCTTTTCCACTGGAAGCATATCTGCAAGACATCAAGCATTTGTTACCAGGAGCAGAGAAACTATACTGAGGAGTTTTTAATGATAGGAGCAAGGGGATACATCATCTCATAGCAACACCAGTAATGCTGCCTTTAGTGAGAATGAAAAACTTCAGTTTTCAGTTTGTCCTGAATGTGAAAATGGCAAAGGTGACAATGAGAAGTCACTGCTGTTGCCTGGGATTCTGACCAACACTGACCCAAGAAAGGAAGCATGACAATGGATTGTGGAATTTCACAGGGCAAACTCACATTTTTTCCCACCCTCAAAGAAGAAATTCTAGGAGATTCATTACCTCAGAAATAGAGGAAAAAATTAAAACCATGCCAAGCCATTTTAAATTGGACTTTAAGATAAACTGAGATTTGATATTCCTGGATAATTACTAATGAGAACACTTTCCCTTTAATTATCTTGTGGTCACCATTTCAAAGGTGATTAAAGCTATTCTTCACTAGATGTGGTTATAGATTTAATGCAAACCTGGTCTTTCTTGTGGTTTTATCACAGCAATTAAATCTGACTTGTGCACAGACTTTGTGTGGCATGAGGGATTTCACCAAGCAAAATGATTTTACCCTTCAGGCAATGTTAAATTTAGGAAAAATATAATTAATTATATCAGACAGGTATCTATTATACATCATGCACACATTCTTAGAGACTGGGGGCCCACTGCTACTGAAAACAGAAACAGCCATTCCTTCTGGCTCTGGTCTTAAGCACAGTAGCAACTTTTGCCTGCTCAGACATGTCTTAATATCATAATTTTTATTATTTATATCTAGCAATCATCCATTCTTTGAGAAGAAACAACAGAAAATCCCAAGTTTTGAGCACAAGTCCTTCCTTCCTATCACATTTTCACTGAGCTTTTAATGGTTCTTTGCTCTCTTCCTGATTGTATGTAGCAGTTATGTCTTGGAAACAATGCAGTGTTAGCCTATTATAGTTACAGGCTATCTAATATGTTTCTATTTAGCTTTTATCTGCTGATTGTAAGATTACCTGATTGCATTTTATTTTTTTCCCCCTGGACTACTTGATGGTTTTGTTGCTAACTTATCTAATACTGCACAATCCCTCAGCCCACAAAATCTTCCGATTTAATTAGGGTTTTAGGCCGCCTTCTGAAGACAAAAGGCTGCATTTTCAAAATGTAAGTAGACACTCAAGACACCCATGTCAGTGATACTGCATGCCACTAAAATGTCTTTCATCAGTGGATCTCAAAACCCTTTAAAAACACTTGCAAAGCAACAGGGAGAGAGAAAAGTATATCTAGTTTATAGATGAACTGATAGGCTGTGTAAGTTATAGATATGACATGCTAAATATCAAACTACTCTACTTTTGATTACCTTAAAAAGATAGCGTTTGAGATACATGGATGAGACACGCATTTTCATTGTTGCTGAGTTTCCTCCCTCATTCTTGGGATAAATTACCTGTAGGGGAATAGAGCTGGATTTAAAATACTGCATCTATTTGCAAGCATAACATGAAAATGATGAGATAGAGCTAACTTTTCTTGTTTTGCTTTCCTATAATGTTCCATAGAAGTTTATTCATCTATCTGATTAAAATAAAACAAAATAAAAGATTTAAAGATGGTCCTAAGGAAAAAAGCAGCAGTAGTGAACTAGTTTTACAGTTGAATTATTGAAATAGAATGCTGTTTGGGAAAATGAGCTGTGATATCTTACAGAGCTGTTACCAGATTTCATCTCTATCTTCTTTTATTGTTTCTTTTTAAATTCAAAAGCCTTAGTTCTTGAAAGAGTCTTGGAAGTATTACAGCATTCAGAGCAGTGACATTGTAAAATATAGGCTACTAATCACAGAGTAGCTGTGCAACATTCAGCTTTTTCTATCTGTCATATTTAATAACTAGACTATCATATCATTTGATTCTCATGTGCCAGAATCAGAGTCCTACCTCTCAACAGTTTGGAACCATGACAAAAATAATATCACTCAGCCAATCTCATGACTCAAGTGACCTTGGCCTTTGATCCAGTCAGATCTTATCAGATCTTCAGAGGGTCAAGGTACACCTGTTTTCAGTATTTTAGCATTTTAGCCTTAAGCATTAAAGGGCTACAGGGGACACACGATACTCAGAGGAAAATGCACTGCTCTGCTCTCTGAGTGTGTGTGTGTACCTATGTGTGTCTATACAGGCATGTGCCTCTGCCTCTGGAGGCAGGGGGTGGTGAGGGGTGGTGGTAGGTTTAATAATGCAGTTTGTTATTTAAAACTGAGTTTAATTCAAGGCAAAATTATTTTTATTCTTCCTATGAATAGCGTGTATGTATGAAAATGTTGTTAATGACAAATATCTCATTTAAAAATGTACTTGCAGCATGCATAGAGGAAGAGAGGCAACTTGGCAAAGCAGGTACCATATCCATGAAATGCATTAGCACTTAGCAGAACACAAACATGCTTCACTGTATGGGAAACAGCATGATCAGGTGCACATCTGCCACATTATAGGATTATGAGAAATGGGGAGAAAATAATACTTAATTTTCAATGTAAATATATTCTGGTTTTGAAAGAGGTGGCTCTTGAAGCAACCATATTATGAGATATAATACTACAAAATCTTCTTCATTTAGCACTATAGAGGCTATCTATGCTTATGGCTGCTTAATTTCTGTTTCTGAAGCATGGAAGAAAGCCATATGTTGGAATGTAGGAGATTTGTAGCATGTCCATTTAGTCAAGAATAATATGCAGCCAGAGGCACTGAAAATGAGTATTTTGTTGATAAAAACATGCCAAGCATTTCATTCCTAGTTATGAAGTATGGAATAAACTTGATGAGCAGTGTGGACTTCTGTTGGAAAATTGTGCTGTGTATACACCAGACTAATGTGTATGCATTGTAAGCTATAGAGATATTATTATCATATAGATCATTGTTTGCAAATGGAAGCTTAGAAGGCTGTGAAGATAATTTCTCATGACAATTATTATGTACAGTAGGTGTAGAAATTGTTTGCCTGTGACCCTCAGTAATTGTTAGTGAGGCATGCCTGCACATCTATCAGGAGAAAATGAGGACCTTTCAATTACAGAAATAGGATGGTTTTACTGAAATGTACACACTGAAGTGCTCCTGAAGTTCTCTGTCCCAGCCATGCTACAGTAGGGCCCCAAACAGCAGAACAGAATTTTTCGGTTGCTTTTTTGTTATGGAAAATTGTGACTGTCCACTGTATATAAGGATCAAGGCATAATGCTTTTAATCATTGAATACAAAATGGAGATGGCATTATGATGCAGAGTTTCTAAGCTACAACACTGCTGTGGGTGCCAATTAATCATGTCTTAATTTCATGTGTCATTTTCAAGGAAAATGGTACAAAAACTTTCCTTCAGAGGCACTAGACCAACTTCTATCAGATCACTTCCACCTGGGGCCCTTTTTTAAAATGTCATTATGTAGCATCACTAATTTCAATAAATTCATGGAACATTTCTGCTTGCAAAAGGTCTTCTTGTGTGAGCCAGGGTTATGGAATTAAACCTTTAATATTGCTCTAACAAAGCAGGAATGATCAAAAAAAACCTCATTGTAAAGAGAGAAAGGGGAGCAATTACTCGTGCTTCTTCATGTTGTATTGTCAAAATATGTGACCTAATCAATACTTACACAAGCTATTCTGCAACTTCAGTACAACTTTTTCAGTTATCTCAGTGGGATCCTAAACTGTTGTCTTGCTTCTGGCTCTAGTCCTTAACATATCTGGAGGAGTGGTTTAATGCTCTTACAGCTAATGTGATGGCCTCAGTGTAACTACAGATATTCCTGCCTTTGCCTGCCTTTTCATACAACCTGTGATTTATCCAAACCATTCAGGACCCTGGGAATGTTCTTCCCCAAAGCTTGTTTCATCTCAGGTGAGAAAGTACAAAATTAACTTTGTTATCCTTGGTACATACATGGGGTTTGGGTGTAACAGCCGGGGAACAGGTTGTCTTCAGAGATATGCAAGTATGAACTAAATGAATTGTTCAGCTTGGAGAAAATCTTGTGAAAAACAGCTGAGTCAAACCAGAAAGGAAACACACTAGTACTTACATTTCTCTTTCTTTACTCTGGAAATGACATCCAGATGTTGGGACCCCATTCCTTGGACTAGTTAACAGATGGGTTCATATGTTACTGCCAAAGGGTATTTAGTGGGTCACACTGGTAAGCTGAGTGTTGTCTCCATCCACTCTTGTGCAGCAGCACACAGCCGCCAGATACTATTTCCAGATCTACATATAATCTTGCATATACCGTAGATGAAGCTGATACAGAAAGTCATTAAGGCTGAGTCTGTCTGTCCTTATATATGTAAGACTTCACAGAAGTGGGAACTTTGAGCTGGGATCAATAGAAGGATGAGGCCATAAGAAAAGAGATGAAAAGCCCTATTGATTGTTTACTACAATAGGAATGCAAAAAATGTAGACTTTGAATGATGCCTGTAATTCTTAAAAAAAACATAATGATAAAACAATTGTCTGAAAAAGTGTTTTCTCTGGTAGTAGAAGCATTTACCTAAGACTTCTAAATTTATTTCCTAGCCTGACTAGCCAAGTGACCTTTCTGAATTTATTTATATTGTCTTTATATTTGTATTCAATTACTCAGCATAAATCAGAATGAGAATTCAAGGCCCCCTTCTGCTTTATCTTTATCAGCATGCAATGAGCCTGATCCAAAGTCTGCTGAAGGCAGCAGATGGGACACCACTGACATTAGGTGACTTTGATTCAGAGCATCATATACACCACACCAAATTCTGGCCCCCTGCAAAATGCATCCCAGTTCAGCCAAGTGACAAGCCAAATGGGTTTCATGTTACTGTATACATGGGAAAAGTTTTAGAGGTCACTCCACATCCTTATGTAGGTACATAAATAACCACTCTTAGTATTGTACACCAGAAAAGCATTCTGGTTATTCTTGTATACGCTGTGTCATCTGCTTTTCCTACTGCAAAAACTTTACATTCCCTTTGGGCCTCCTATAATACCTGCTGCAGACTTATCTGTATATCACATAAGATCACTATCAGTTCTTTGGTTCACTACTCATGTTTTTTGATCTGTTACATGACCAGAGGACAGCAGTTTATATAACTAGTCCCAAACTAGAGGATAAATTTTCTCCATGGAGAAATTATGTGGTCTTTTGCCACTGTTCAGGTGCTGATCTTCAAAGTACTTATGAAATCTAATCTATTTTGGGACTTCTAAACTGAACTGGGATGAAACAAGTATGTCAGAGTGAGAAGAAATTCATCACTGAAGGCACAAAGTCTGTGAATGTTGTGGACAAAGGAATTAGTAGGCTCAAAATTGTTATGAGAAGGAGACACAGATGGTAAATAAGTAGCATGATTGCAGAAGCCTGATTTCTGCTAAATATTTTAATTGTGTGCCATCTGTAGGCCAGGTAACTATTTGCCTCTTCATGATGGAATGAATACAAAATATCTTTTTTTACTTTGTTAATCCACATGAATAGGTGGGAAGCAATTTGTAGCTCTGCTACATCATCCTGCTTCATGAAAGGTGGCACAAAGTCGATGTCTTTATATTTTCTTTATCCTTTCATGAAAAGTTCTCAGACAGTCAGATATGGTGGACTATCTTTTGGTGCTCCTTGGGCAGATACCACTCCAGAATGGAAAGGAAGATTTCTTTTCTTAAATACCTGACTAACTTTCCCATTGGCTTCTGTAACAACATCATAGTCTGATCCCTATCTGTGGTGCTTATGTCATCAGTTCTCCATATAAACCCTTCAAATTTTAAATGGGACAAAATGCACTAAGGATTTTCACATGATTAATGACAAACATTGGGATTAATGAAGACTTGCTCCAGCCATGAGGTCACAGATTAATTTTCTGACTGATTTTTTTAAGTTCAGGGGACTTAGCAGGGAAAATCTATATTCAGCACTTCTTGTGTCTCTCAAATCCTTAAAGCAATGTGTATTTTTGCCCTTCAGTATATGAATCCTGATGAATATAGTGTAAGATGTTCAGTTTGTTTAGTTATGTTTTTATGCCATTTAATGTATGCATGTCTTTTTTTTTTTCTGTGCACACAACCTAAGGAGGAAATATGTCATCAGCCATGCTAAAACCATTGAAATATCTGGGAAAGAAATCATCCTAAAGTCTCAACAAATCATCTTTTTAGGACATTGTGTGTTAAGAATTCATTTAAGAAATGATGCCAAAGAGGCTACATGTGAATATTGTACAATCCTAATCTATCTTTTCCTGACTATTAGGTTGATAATGGGGATTCCTTTGCACAGTCATTATGCATTGTTGTCAGTCTTGAGCCAGTTTTATGACCTGTGTCCAAGACCTACCCTCATTATCATTAAAGGCTTAAAATGATCCATTAATATCTTGCTTTGCTTCTTCAATTTTGCTGGTTCCTTACAGGGCTTTAAAATGTTGGGTGTTTTTAAGATGGAAGGAAACCAGCATAGCTAGAACTATGATCCATTCTTGATTCAATAACCAGAGATGGTTATCTATTTCTATTGTGAGCACCAACTTTCAACAAGTAAATCTAACACAGTTTAACATCCAAATGATTGTGTTGAATCCCAGCAACAACACTGATGAACTGTCATGATGAAACCTTTCCCAAGTCATACTGGCATTGTAAGCATGCAGGATGTACCCACACAGCTCAGTTGTTGTTGGCATCTGTTAATATATGCAGTCAGTGCCCATGCAAGTATTTTGCATCATTTCTAGAATGTAGAGAAGATATTGTCCCCTTTAAGACTTCCAAGAGATAGTTCTTGTTTTAAGTTTATATGGCTGAAGGTTTTAAAATAACAGCTTCCTCCTGCACAACTTTTTAAACTCTCCTAATCATAAAATGAGTCAGTCAGTCTTGATTTAAAAAATACTTTTGATGTACAGTACACTGGAAGAAGGATGCAGCAAGCATTTAAAAATCATAGTAAAACTGTATTAAGGGTTTGACACGAGTATATTGCACACGAGGAGAAATCCTTAGCTTAGTGAACTTGGTAATAAACAGACTATTCAAGACATCACAATCACTGTAAGAATACAGTGAATGAAAACAGTCCAGGCAAATAGCTTCTGTTGCTAGTTCATATTCCCTTGTCCTGGAAGTGTAGCAGTCTGGGTAAAAACAGGTAGACTCTCAACCCTCTTCTTTTCCTGCCTGATTGCTAGCCATAACCTGCTGGTATTGGAATTAGAAACTGTCTGCACACTGCTCTCTATTTGGCTGACAAAATACTAACAGAGCAAATTGTAGGTTATTTCACTTTTCGACATGGGCTGTCACCCCCTAAGTTTGCTGATATGGTAGCACTGGTCTGCACTGTCTCTGTTAGAGTTTTTTAAATAAATAGGGTGAAAGTGGATGGGTAAGCTCTTTGCAACTCTCGTGTCAGCTATATACTGATAGTTCTCCACTTACCTACATCACCTGATCATTAGTTTGATCACTACCTAATGCCTGATCATTCTTCCTGCAGAGCTTGCTGTTTTATTAAACTGCTTCACTAGTATTGTGAGTTTCTAAAGCTGGGTTATTGTCTTTTTGAGTAAAGAACAGATATACCTACCCTAACAGAAATTGTACTCTCCTTGATAAACTTCTGTCCTTGTGTACATACTAAATTCATAAAGTTGCAATACCTGATTAAATGACTGACACAGAGCTACTGTTGTTTATACATATTGCCATCAGTTTACATAGCAATAGACAAGATGAGTATTTATGGCAGTCACATTTAATCCTACTCTCAAAGGATCAGATGTGAACTGTAGGAGGTTGCCCCACTCTCTGTGTTTCTGCTTTCCACCAATGTTTGGAAATACACCAACTTTCCTGAAAAAAAAATGCTTTACAATATATTGCATGCTTCCAGGCACCAGCTGTCACCCAAAACACATCACCTGTGGACTGATGCCATGTAACCTTGTTACTCATCTATCAGCCTATTTCTCTCTCTCTTTTTGTCTCAGGTATTTTTAATGTGCCCATCACCATGGTTTCTCATACTGCTTAGCAGAATCATAAAATAATGGAAAGATTTGGATTGAAAGGGACCTTAAGGACCACCTAGTTCCAAAGTCCTTGCATGGATGCCATTCACTAGATCAGGTTGCTCAGGGCCCCATCTAACCTGACCTTGAACACTTGCAGGGATGAGTCATCCACAGCTTCTCTGGGCAATGTGTTCCAGTGCTTCACCATCCTCTGAGTAAAGAATTTTTTCTCTGATTAGTTCTCTTTTGAAGTCTACANACCTTAAGGACCACCTAGTTCCAAAGTCCTTGCATGGATGCCATTCACTAGATCAGGTTGCTCAGGGCCCCATCTAACCTGACCTTGAACACTTGCAGGGATGAGTCATCCACAGCTTCTCTGGGCAATGTGTTCCAGTGCTTCACCATCCTCTGAGTAAAGAATTTTTTCCTGATATCTAGTCTATACCTGTCTTCTTTCAGTTTAAAACTTGTCCCTTTTCCTGTCAAAAAGTCCTGTATAGAAAATCCCTCTGTCTCCTTTTTATAAGCCTCTTTAAGGTACTGGAAGGCCATAATGAGTTCTTCCCAAAGCCTTCTCTTCTTCATGCTGAACAAGCCCAGTTCTCTCTGTCTGGGAGGTTCTTCACCCCTCTAATGACCTTCATTGCTCTCCTCTGGACCCACTCTAACAGGTCCATGTCACTCCTTGGTTGAGGACCCCAGAGCTGGATGTCACAGTCCAAGTAGGCTCTCATAAGGACAGAACAGAGGGGCAGAATCACATCACTTGACCTGCTGGTCACTTCTCTTTTGATTCAGTCCAGGATACATTTGGTCTTCTGGGCTGCAAGCCCACATGGCTGAGTCACATGCAGCTTTTCATCCATTAGAATGCCCAAGTCCTCTGCAGGGCCACTCTCAAGGACTTCTTCTCACAGTCTGTACTCATATCTGGGATTGCCACGACTCAGGTGCAGGACCTTGCATTTGGACCTCCTGGACATCAAGAGGTTCTTGTGGGCTCACTTCTTAAGTTTGTCCAGGTGCCTCTGGATGGTGTCCTTTCCTTCTGTTGTGTTAACTGCACGACTCAGCTTCATGTCATCTGCAAATTTGCTGAGTACTTACCCCTTAACTATTTAGCAAGTATAGCTTTTAACATTCCTGTGTTTTAATTGACTCTTCCTTGTTTTCAGATCCCCACTGAATGAAGTGGAAGCATTTCTGGATATTTTAAATGATATTGGATTGCTTTGTTAGACCACATAGTAACCTTACTGCAAACTTTTAAATATTTTGCAATGTATATAAGAGGTATCAGCAACAAACTTGCCTGATACGAATGATATCCCAACTTTTTTTGAAAGGAAGAGTGGTTTTGCCATGAACTTTACCATGTACAAACCAAAATTTAGTTATTTTAACTTTTCTTTGCTTGGTTTACCACTGATGGCCATAATGATTTGCAACCCTAATTCTCTCATCATTCCATATTTGTTAGTATCACTGTCCATCTTTGATTCTTTAACAGAAGTTTGATATTTAGTGAATATTATAAATGTGTGGGACTATTGATGGCATGGTTTCCATACACAGATTGGAAGTACTATATTTGTACAGATTCTAGTCTGCTTGAGAATTTAGAATGGCTGGAACTTTAGGTGCTATTGGATTAATAAATAACACCCACTCCCAGCCTTGTTGTTAATGAAAACCATGTACCTGTATTATGAAATGCACCTGTACTATGATGCCATTATGATAGCAATGATTCCTGTATTTTTAAAACTAAAAAAAATAATATAATTGATAAGTGTAACAATAAAATAAAATCCATTAATATCCAGTTTAATTTACAAATACAGAAGGTCCACTTTTGGCTCAATACCTATACGAAATTGGATCTGTTTGGATTTGAGAAACAGATGGAAAGAGCTGGCATTTGTCATACTTACAATTTTTTATTACAAACAATGCTAGATACATGTACCGTGACATTCTTGAGAACACTGATGTGCCACTCACTGTCATAGGCCCCATTCTTAGGGCTTCTTGGGAGTTAAATGTGAAATTTTGCACTTCACTGGACTATTCTCATTTCTGTGCCAAGTTAATTGTGACATTACTATCCTCAAAAGGCCCCAACTCATAGGACTGTCTGATAGTCAACAAGATGTACTAGAAAGCTATTTATTTTGTGTTCTTGTAATGTAGTTTTAGCCCCGAGATTGCATTTAGACCACATATTCAGAGTTTCCTCTGAACAATGAGGCTAGCATTGCCATTGAACAAAACACATGAAGCCCATTTAAATAAAGATTAGTAAGATTTATGTTAGAATTCCCCTGAACTTGTCATTGCTGACTGAAAAGAGAGCACTGACATTACAAAACTTGAATAAGATCAGGACAACTAGTAGTGTGAGTTCAGTATTAGCAATAGACCACAAAAACACACCTTACTTCACTATATCCATAGTCATATCTTGCATGATCATGAAAAAGTTCTTATATAATCTTGGCTCCAAACCCTTTTGAAGCCAAAGAAAATTTTGAAAATGGCTTACCTAGAGCCAAGTTTTTTGGTTTACATTTGTGATCTTTTCCTCTGGGGTACTTTTGGTTGATGGTTCTGGAGCATATTTACCTGACAAGTTACTTGTGTTGATTACAGAGGAGGCAGAAGTGGTGCTGCTTTCTAATGTTCAGGTTTTTTACAGGCAGGTTCCCTGGTTCCTGGAGCTGCAGCCCTTGCTGCCGCTGTAAAATGTTCCTTGAATATGCAAAAGCAAGACTGAGTCCTGGATCCTGTGATGTGCTGTGGATGACTTTCATATGGTCCCAATGTAATGCCAAAAGTAGTGGTGCCTCATGCCAATATTGTGGCTCCATCTGTGTGGTCAGTTAGGTGACATATATTAATGCAAAATAGCCTCTTAGTTTTTAGTAGAACATGCATGATGGATTTTCTTCCTTTTTTTCTGTCCTGTAAACTTTCATAAGCTAGAATGCTCATGTGTGATGGAATATTGCATTTGATGAAAATCATGACTCTTTCATCAGATAGTCCTTTTACAACTCTGCTGATGAACACTTAGAGAGGTAGACTGTGCTAATTTGCGTAGGTGGCACTAGGAACTGTCCATAACTGGTTTGCATGCTCCTGCTGCCTTTCATCTTTCACCTCATGTACCTGTTACACCTGAATTTACTGTTCAATCCCTTGTCATTTAAACACATCTTTCCAGTTCAGTGGACTGCTGCTCTAAAAACCCCCAAATACTTAGCCAAGATGTCTAGCTCAAAGTCTAACATTATTGTCTGCCAGAAAGTTTAGTTTCATCCTATAATTTATTTTTTTTCCTGTTGTGTATAGATTGCTGTCCTTTCTCTTTATGAAAGTAGAAGAGCCAGGTATGCACTCTTCCAACTCACTGGAATATCAAGACTTTGTGCTACCTTGGCCTTTATTTTTCTTAAAAGTATCGTTGAAGTTTTGAATGTGACAATGTTGCTAAGAAGTAAAATCTACCCAATATGATTTTTGGTCCTGTGCATAGTCCATGTATCATTGCTATTCATTAAAATGTATTGCACTAAATGCTGGATACTCTTGGATGATGAATCGAGAGCTTATATATATTGATAAATGTTGCATGTTCCTGTCTTAAAAACTTGTAAGATACATGAAATTAAAAAGTATAAATATATATTTTTTAAAAAAACATTATTTCTATTGTTATTGAATACTTGCTAGTCGGCACCACCACCAGTTCAGCTGTTAGGGTGAATAAACTGAGTTACCATTTTTGCCATCAATATCCAGTAGGTTTTTAAATACTTATCTACAAAGATATTCCCCAATATGGCTACTCAGGAAGTTCCCTTAGGTACTGAGTTAGGAGTTTAGGTATTTACTATACTATTATAAAAGTTGCACACTGATCATTCATTGATGTGTTTGATTAGAATACTTTCAAGATTAAACTTTATCAACATGTAAATTAAAAAAATCATGAGTGACTCCTGTTTTTTGGAAAAAGGGATTATAACCTCAAGCATAATCTATGAATCTAATAATATTAGGTTCTTTTCACTTCCCTTTTAGTTACACACTGTAGAAGAAACAAAACAGAATGCAAAGTTGAATCTATATAATGGCAAGCATAAATAAAGCCCCCAACACAATAGAGATCACTTTTTTTCATTTTCCTCCTGGAATATTTCTTCTAAATTTTTGATAGTATATAATGTAAGTGCATTAATCAAGTGTTAAGAAATAGAAGTTTGTTACATTTTCTGTTATAAATAGATCATAAATAGCAGATTTTCTGAATCTTTTCAGTAGGACTTTCCTTGAGATTTGCAGCAAGAAATAGAATTCTTTCTTTATAGTTTTTATCACAAAAAATACAGCTAGAAATTGGGCTATTTCCTTAAGAGTAGATTCATGACCAAAACCCCTTAATTTCAGATGTAAAGTGGCTTGGCTGCCTTCATAAACAGAGCTGTGAATTCTTTTCCATCTGAACTTATGTTCTTTGATTTTCACTGAATGACTGACCATTTCAGCACGCTCTCCTGATCGTATATAATTCAGTCCTCGACCATGACAAACCAATCATTCACAACTGACCCTTGAAATTAATTAATGCCAATCATTGCTATCAGCCAAGAGACATTCTGGGGGATTTCAAAAGAAGAGATTGATGTTACATAGTGCTAAAGGTAGATGTAGAAAATGCAGTCAGTCAGTGAATTTCAGAAGAACTTAAATTACATTTATAGATTGCTAACATCCTTTCTAGTACATGTAGTTACAAGATGGTAGTCATCAATGTATACTGAAGCTGGAACAAGTGCTCAGTGTGAAAATGCTAATTTTCAGATACTTATATCTTGAAAACCATAGGTGGTCTTGGCATGGAAAATAACATGCTACCTCCAAATTTGAATCTCTAAAGCATAGCAGGAGGCAGATCTAACCAGCACTGTGACCATATGTGTTTGGGATTTCATACACAATAATTAATTTCCATTCTGTTAAAATGAATAATTTAATATAACATCCCACATCAAGAGATGCAAACACAAACTGATACTTTAAAAAAATGTCAGTGAAAAAACTTTTTCCTAATCAAAAACAACTTAAAATGTTATGAGTAAAAATAAAATGAAAAAAAACCAAACCCTATTTAACAGCTTTTATTTCTCAACGTAAGAATCTTATGAAGAGTGTCTTTTGGCATTGAAGGATGTTTAATTGTATAAAAGGCTTGGAAGAAATACATAATCCACAAATGGATGCTCTCTGCACCAAACATCCATGTTCTTTTCTAACTGTGTTTCTATTATGGCTATAACTCTGCTCTCCTGTCTGATTTGCATGTGAAGATGAACCACCACCAAAATACTCAATATTTTTACCTAAACTCAATAAACCTGACACACGCATGTCAAGCTAACTCTCTTCATTGAAACAGTGGTAACCAATAGGCTTTAATGTCATTCTGTGACACAGGTCAGCTCAATAAAAGTCTCTGTAAATTATCATTTGGATGTCAGATGATCAACAACATCAGTGCTGTCATGTTATCTGGGGGGCTATTTTTCCAGTGAAATGAGAGGTAAAGCATATATTGTCATTCTCTATGTCTGCTGAGAACATAATCATACCAAACCATCCGACACGTGGTACTTGTATAAAAACATGTTGTGCCAAATCTTCTCTCAAGTGATACTTGAAGTTTCTAAAAAAAACCCCTCTGTTAGCTGATGCATTTGTCTCCTGTTTACCACATTCAGCTGCCACTCCTATCTCTGTCCAAGAGCAAAACAGCCTCTTTTTTTTT
>VXBX01003191.1:714788-726356 GCA_013400415.1 Scytalopus superciliaris | reverse complement strand
TTTTTTTTTTTTTTTCAAATTTAGATTATGGGGTGATTCAGACACCCTTTCCTTTTCATAACATTCCCTCCCTTACCAGAAGCCAGATGTTTTTAATGCTATTCTAGATTCCTTTTTCACATCAGAAGACAGCACCACAGGCTGCACAGGAACTTATTCTTTGTACATACTGCCTTGAAAGTGGTGGAGATTGTCTCAGCCTTCGTCTGATTCTGCCACAGATTTGTGATTCACTGGTGCTAGGGAAGACTCAACCACTGCTGTAGTGTAAGTGTAAGCTATCAGAGACAATAGTGTTATTTACATGATCATAAAAGGGGGCAAAGTATTTTGTGGTTCTGGTCAGGCCTGTATTATCCTATGCCAAGACTGAAAGAGCTGAATTCTACCTTGTTAGATCCAAATGAACTTCCAGTTGTGAAAAACAGTAACTGAAAATGTTGCTCTTGGAAAATTGAAATAGATTAGTGTTGCAAGCCTTACCATGCGACTGTTCCAGATGTTATTTTCTTCTGTTTGATAAATACATTCAAAGAAGAGTCTGTTGTTTATTTTTCCTTTAGGGCCATATCGCTTTTGTTCCTTGTTGTGAATCTCCAAGAGCAACAAGACATTTAACCTGCATAGGCTTGTGTGCTTGTAGAACATCTATCAGTCACAGCTCCTTCAAAACCTTCCATAAACCAGTTCAGGGTTTGAGTCAGGGCAGAGATGCAGAAGTGGATAAACTGGTAAATACTTCAGTAACTCAGACAGCATATTCACATTATTGTTGGTGTGTAGCAAAATGGTACACTAGCTAAAA
This sequence comes from Scytalopus superciliaris, assembly GCA_013400415.1. Classification (NCBI taxonomy): domain Eukaryota; kingdom Metazoa; phylum Chordata; class Aves; order Passeriformes; family Rhinocryptidae; genus Scytalopus; species Scytalopus superciliaris. Next base: position 725,551 of record VXBX01003191.1, on the reverse strand, counting down.
ACATTCTACTCCAGTGAATAAGGAATTACCTGCATGGAAGGTGGATCTTGCTTCTCCTGGAGCAGATGTGCAGTGTGGAGTAAAGAAAAAATTATCTCGGAGACAGAGGGACACCATGCTTGGGAAATTAACCTTGGTTTTAGAAAACTATCTAGGCAACCTATATTGAACCCTGGTCATTGATAGTTTTGTTAAGTTTTTCTCCTTTGTCCCCCTGATGATATCTGGCTTTGATTTCTGGTCATAAAGATTGTCGCAGGAATTGTATCTGAGCTTGGCTGAATCTGCTTTTTTCCTGCATCGTTTCACTTGCTTACACTACACAAGCCAGTGTTTTGGCTGATTTGATCATTGGTAAGAAGGAAAGCAGGTTGGTTTTGAAAAGCAGAAAGGAGATCAAAGAAATGAAAATAATACAACTTCATAATGTGGCAGAAATAGAAAGGGAAGACATAGGACACTCTAAGGAGCCTTTATTGATAAAGCTGTGGAAATGAACTTTAATTGCCAACCCACTTCTAATTTTGCTAAAACACAGATTTTCTCTTTGTTCTAGCAGACAAAATTTTGATCACTCTATTCAGCCAATCCTCACTTGTTTTCTAATGGGCTTGGGATTTATTTTTTCTTAAATGTCTGAGAGATCCATCAACCCCAAATAAGTGGACTTTAAAGGTCAAGAGAGCTCTTATCCTTTTAGTTCATTTCACGAGAGCTCTGAGCAGCAGGCACAGCAATCTCAGCATGGACTCAACGATATTTCCTCACAGTGTAGCCAGAAACTGCATGCCTGCAGGGTAAAACAAAATTACCAGTGTTCCCCCATGAATGTCCTACACCTTGAGAGGCCACAGCCAGCTACAGAGCAGTTAGCTGCATGGCTGAGCACTAGCAGTAAATGCTTACTTCAATTGTGGCAACTGCCACTCAGAAGGGATGCATTTAATCTTGAAGGATAGATGTCTCAAGACATCTCCCCTAAGTGACACAAAGTCTCTGGATGTAGAAAGGAGTGCTGAAGGGTTCTCTATGTAGACAGTTTCTATCTGACTGCAGGGTAAGTGGAGAAAAATTGGGAGAGTTGCTAATAAATTAGCTTTAATATTAATCCAGACCGCATGTCTAATGAAAATTGCTAATGAATGCACATGGAGAAAAAAGTGAAACCAAAAAACATAAAATATTATCAATAACACGATAACACTTTTTTCATATTGCCTATTATTGTTGATGCCAATGGACAAATGTTTGCAGATTTGATTAGAAACTATTATGATTAAGCCATGAAATACTACTGATGAAATTTCAAAATTCAAAATCTGGAAATATCCCTTGGGACTAACACTCCTAAAACAGATTGGAGGAAAGGGAGAGTGAGTGAATTGCCGCTGCCTATGGATCTCAGTGAAGAATTCTGAACACTGTCACTCCCCTTGCCGGATTCAGTCAGAACCTATTGCTAATTGTTATTAAGCACCCTGTAAGCAAATGACAATAGCACTGAGATTTCTGGAAAATAAGCAACAATTAAGATTGAGTACAATGAGTACAGTTTTTTTAACATTGCTAAAGGGTCTCAGGGTCACTATAAGGATTTAGTCTGCAAACTCATCTAGGCAATTTTGAAAACTGTACAAGAATTCTTACAGCGTTATATTAAATAGATTTTTAAAGCCTTTGCTACTGTCAGTTACTTTGTGAATTTTAAAAGTATAACCTGAAGGTGTAATAAATACTGTGCAACCTGATCTGAAGGGAACTTTAGGTATCTTACTGTAAAGGCACACACACACACACACACACACACACACACACACACATACACATGATTTCTTCTAAATATATTGGCCTATTTACTATGGTAGTTACCTGTTTAAGACTTGCAGTTATATTAAGTAAAATAGTGTGCCTGGGCTAATACATTTTCAGAGAGCCTATTTGTTTTACTGAAGAATTTATTGCAGCAGTAATAACTGTCAGAGTGAAAGCGTGGTTAAAGTGCTAGAGACAGGACCAACTGCAAAGGGTATCTATCAAACTATCGACTTCCTGCCAGCAGTGTTGTGAACTCTTTTGTCATAAACTCAAGCATCCAGAGTTGAAACCTCGATCAATGAAAGGGGAATCTGGTATCCAGCTCTTTTAGAGAGGGCATCTCTTCTGTTTGACCCATTAGGACACAAATAACAGTTTTTATACAGTGCAGGTTTGATTTACAGCAGGCCTTCAGGTTACCTAGTGACATTTATATTTTAAACGAAGTGAACAGCACTTACTATCTGAAAGAGTTAAATAAAGAGCTCCCAGATGCATTCTAATAAAAAGTTTGTAACAGGCATTTAGCAATTTCATCACAGTTATTTGCAGTTATTTGCCATGTGGAATTTTATTTCCTGGGCTTTTTCCCCCTGATTTCTTTTCACTTTTAACATGCTGGTATCCTGGAGAGTATGGCCCTGTCTGAAAATATTTCTGACTGTTGTTCACTCAGCATTCCCAGTATACTTGGCACTATGCCTCTGCCATCTATGGGCATAATTCACTTATTAAATCCCCAAAGCCTGTTTGTCTCTCAGAGCTTCTATTTCACCTGTGGCTAGAAACTTATTTAAAAATTCTACAATAATATGATCAAACTTTTTAATACAGCATAATAAGAACTTTCTGAATAATTCACATTTCTGACCTATTTCTAAAATCACTTTATGATGTAGCAACAATGTGAATACAGGTTGGGAAACAGGACATTTCAAACTTGGGATATATGTATATCATAAAGTCATAGAATAATAGAATGGTTTGAGTTGGAAGGGACCTTTGAGGGTCATTTAGTACAACTCACACACCCTTTCTTTCTCCCGCATCTTTCACTAGATCTGATTGCTTATATAGTTCAAGCTTATAAGTATTTCAATTACAGCCTTTTGTAACTAAATGCCATGTGTTGTGAAGTAGTGTGAGAGACATTGTTGAAGAACTGTGTTTTGGTTTGTTGATATCCAGCGCTTCACAACCTTTGCTTTCTTAAAAATATGGGCTGCAGGAGGACCAAAAGTCAGATCTGATTCAGTTTAAAGATGTGCTTGCCAACTGAAGGCAGCTGGATCAAGCTGAGTCACTCTTTGCTTGCCTCTGCAGAGTTCTACTGGGGATTTAATTTTCAGATCACTGCACCTGGTTATTGGACATGCAAATCTTCCTAGATGTCTTTTCCTCAGTTTTGTAGACCTCTGACTGACCTGATGGGGTTGTTCTAGTTGTGGACATAGTCTTTTTGTCATGTTCTTGTGAGTGCCTTACATGTGGCTGGGAGAACAGGCAATGCTAATCACAGTATAGCACTGTAGTGAAGGATTAGACAGTGTCTCAGTGTAGCAATGTGAATGCTGAAGTCAGTGCCTCCATGCTACTTTGTGTACATTAGTAACTTTTAAGCATGAATTTCATTCCCATGATGAAGTCTGGATATAATTGGTTTTCTCGTTTTAGAACTCTAGAAGTGAGGGGCAAACATTAGCTTGGTTTGTTAGTGTTTGCTGCAGTCTATTTACTTTTTGGAGGCTAGGGGGAGGTGCTCATTGATATTATGCATTTCATATGTGTTTCCTAATTTTACAATGGCAAACTTTCATTGAAATCTGCAGTGTTGTTAGCTTGATCATTTCAGTACCATTTCAAAATGTTTTGCTTCTGTGCAAACTTTAACAAATATGTTCCATTCTTCTACCAACAAGAAAAGTGGCTTAGGTAGATTATTGTTGTATGTGTGGCACAACAGTCTTCTACCTCAGGGGAGGAACTTTTATCCTTCCTTAGAAACAGGACTTTTTCCTGGAAGATGGCATATTTTGTTCCATTTATCTGAAAAAAAAAGGTGATGTAGTGCAACACAGGAATTAAAAGTTTAGTGCATTCTGGATGTGTTACACAAAATACATTGCCAGTTTTTATCTTTGTATAAGCCCTGTGTCTTGCATGCCATAGGGGTTTTTTTGTTGTTTTTTTGTTTGGTTTGGTTTTTTTTTTTAATTAAAAAAGAGTACATTCATACACTGATGTTCTTGTTGAAATTTAGATGTATATTTCACCCAGATTCTACGCAAGGCCCTAATGTGAAATTGTCAACAACACTTTTATATGTCTCTTTTAGAAGAATAAAAATTTTTGTGTGTACTGGGGAAACTGGTTCCTACTTTCATTTTAGTATTTTTTCACAGAATAACATATGCAATTTTATCAACAGATCTTGAGCTGTCTTACTGTGCATTAGGCCAGTTTATCTGGTGTTGTCTGAATCTGATGTACTCATCCTCAGGTATGGTTCTCATCTCTCAGTACTCCATATGGTCCAATCGAGTGCAGCTTGGATTACACATGGAAAATGACATGTTCCTCCAAAATTAGACTCTGCAATAACTATTGTCGTAATGAAGGGAAGAGTTGCCTTCTTTTTGTGTTAAAGTGTTCTACTTGACATATGAGCCAAAAATGGTTTTTTTGCACAGATATTAACCTTTAAGTGAATTGTTGCCTTGAAATGTCTAGGAAAATTTGAGTCAATCATAGGATTTCTTATTGAAAAGCAGGCAGCATGAACTCCTGCTCTGAGAAGAAACACAAGGGAATACATCGTGGGTAGTCTTTCTTTCATGCTTGTGTTATCACAGCTCAGATCCTTACAAGCCACAACTGGATGCTCCTTCCAGCAAACCCAGGTTTCACTTAACAGTTGCTGATGATATGGTTGGTATATTTAGTCAAAAGCAAACATCTCACCATCTCTGAACAACACCTTTTCAGGCCCCCATGCCATTAGCGCAGTATTTTTATTTTAATTAGAATGAGTGATATGTTGCTAGTAAGTATACATATCATGTTTCTTTCTGTAGACTTGAGGCTTTTATGGTTTGGATTTTAAATTTACTCTGTTTACAATCAATAAAGTGTGCTACGGGCTCAATAAGACCAAAATTAACTTAGCACAATTAGCTATAATTCAAACTTTCTGGAAAGCTGGTCCTTTATTTGCTGTTTTCACTAAATCACTAGAAAGTGACTACTAGGCAGAGCAAAATCAGATCAGACCATTTAAATGTTACTGGCATTTCTTTTCCCCCTCCTCCAAACAGTTTCTGTTTGTCTTATAAATTGAAAAACAGGAGAAAAAAAAGATACCTCTTCTTGGATTGTACTCTTTGGGGATCTTTACTGGGGATTTTGGGGGGTTGAGGAGTGGTCTAAGCTGAGCCTACTGGCTGCATACCTGAGATAGCTGGGAGTCATCCCTGCACCTCCTCATTCAGGAAGCCTGGGGACTGGCTATGAAATGTGCAGAGCTATTTTTAGGTGAGGCAGGTCAGAGCACACAGCAGATTTCCAGACATTTTGGCTTTGGTGGTCCCTGTGTGCACTCTCACTTTCCCTACTGGAGAACTGGGCTGCCAAGTGAGGTGCCACCAAGGCATGTGTCTCCACCCCAGCATGATGCGCCCCAACAGCTCAGGAATGGGTGCACAGCAAGAGCTATGGTTTGTCCAGACCTGATCTGAAGCTGGACAAGCATCAGTACTGTTTGCTTCCATTAACAAAGCTTCTAAAATTGACTTTCCTCTTCCTTTAACTAAATGTTTTCATTGCCTTGGTCAGCACTGACAAACCATGCTGAGAACTGAGTGATAAAGTAAACAGTGTGAGTGATGTTTATTGCTATTCTCAAATAATGATAGCAATTTTTTAAATGATTTTTCACCTAAATGGTGTTTCTCTAAAATCGTGTAGGAGCTCAGGCTAATATTAAGACCTAAATTGATGTCAGGGGAATTGTGATTTGGAACACAGATCATATATTTTATTTCTAAACCCACATTTTTCTGGAACTCAGAGAGTATGAAGAAGATTGTCATTGTTAACATTCACCCACATTCAATTTTGCAGATGCTTAACAAGTCTTTTTTAACTAATGACTTCACAATTGAAAGGAAATATGTAAATAAGACAGAATCACAATAAACATTACAGATTAAGGATAATTAAGCTACATTTATCCATGTGTGATTTTTTTTGTAAGCTCTTCAAATTTAAAAATAGAAAGCAAAGTAACTAAGCAGTTAAAGAATCATACTTCCTTCTGGTATTTCTGGTCACTATATCCAGAATGTTTTATAGCCCTTGTTACAGCGTTTCAGTTGACAGAAATTGAGAAAATATGCATAGATAGAGTGTTTTGGATGCTAAATTAAATGGTGGCATGTTAGAAAGCAGTGTATATATTTCCAGCCTGGAGCTTCCAGAATTATTGTACAAAATTCCACATTAATATCTTACTCAGTTTCTGTGATTATATCCTTTATATCAGTGAATGTCATGGCTGCCAGGTAAAATAAAACCATCCTATGTGTCCTCTTAGAATTATGCCAAACCTAATAACGTGTGAGAGTTGGCCCACATTTCTCTGGAGCCGGTGATGCCAGCCCATCCTCGCAGACTAATGTGTAATCAATACATCTTTCACCGGCGACCAGAGCCCTAGTCAAGCATGCAGAGACGCCAGTCAATAAATCATAGCCGGAGGTCACTGCCACGGCAGCTCGGCGCCCCTGGGTCTCACAGCTTCGCCTCGGACCTGACCGTGGCTCGTCGGGCTGCCTGGCGGCCGTGGGTCGGCACGAGGTCGAGTTTATGCCCAGCGGGGTATTGGCCTCTCAAATGCTGTTTGCTGTTTCTGACACTGACCATTAATTCTCCTCTGTTACCACATTTAACCCTTCCCCGCCTGCCCCGGCATAGCCTCAGCTGGGATCCGGACATGCTGGGAAAGGATGCCTGCTCCTGAATCAGCCCCAACAGAAGTCCTGTTTTGACATTACTGTTCCTCCACCAGATTTTAGCTTTATCTCAGTCAAGAGAAAGTGGGAGACAGTTCTTGTGATGTGGCATCAATTTCTTAAGTCAGGAGGGGTTACCGTGAAAATCAAGTTTGAGGTGTTTATTCTGACACCCAAAATGGCTCAAGTCAGCGAGCTTGATGTCTTCAAGCTGAATTATCTGTTCCCAGGCTGAAATTTCTCACCTTTTGTAAACCTACCTGATGTCAACAGATACATTCCACAACAAATAAATCATCATCATGGCTAGGCTTCAAGAATGAAGATTTGGGAAGGGGTCTACCCACACTTGCTACAAGCGTGCTGATGGCTAAAAAGGCCAATGTGAGACAGGCAAGTCCGGTTGCAAGAGGCGCAGTCGAAAGTCTCCTTGGGTGGTATTGGCAAGGCAAAATAATTGATAAATAAAAGAACTTTGTGTCACACAAATAAATGCACATGAGGCATGTGAAGAATATGTATTAGGTGAGTTCATGTAAATTATGCTGTATAAGAGATGTAACTTTTTATCCCATGATGTGCTTGATTTGTAGAAGCCTCCATCTTGCACCCTCCACAGAATAAACAATGTCTCCTTTCTAAGCTAAACTGTGCATTTACAGAGCTCCTAAAATCAGCAACAAGTTCACCCCACAGGGTCTCAGGCGTGATGTTTGTCTATAAGTATGTCATGCCTTCATAGATACAGGCTTGGAAATTGAAGAGCAATATCAAAGCTCCTTGAGTATAACTCAACATTTTGGTCTTACTCTCTAATAGCTTAAATAAATATAGGACCTCAGAATCTCAAGGATTCACCTCAAACTCACAGAGAAAAAAATATAGTATCATGAGGCATTATTGCACTACCCTTATTATCCTCAAGTGAGCAGGAATTGCTTATAAAAATCACTGGTAAGCCTTGCTCTCATGAGATTTGTAAAATTTGAAACCTCATTTGTGGACCATAAAGTTCTGTACAAGCTCAGATATGCAATATCTATTTGACCTGCTGAGTACACTGCCACAGGAGGTAACCAAGTAAAATAATTTGACTTGAGTAAAAAGGGGCAGATACTTTTATGATCACTAATAACATTTTTATAGCTATGAAAGCCAAGATAATAAGGATAATCAAATCATACATTTCAGGACATAAGCTGATTATGGTACCAGTAATGGTCAGGAAAGAATCTTACCTTTTGTCACCAGAAAAAAAAAGTGCACAGAGACTAAAATTATATTTAAAAAGAACTTAATCATCTTAAAGTTGGGCACTGACAGCTGTAGCACAAAAGTCTAGGCAGGGCTGAAGGCTACTTTGGTGTCAAAAAACCTTTTGATTAGCTTCTGCATTCTGGCATCCAAAAACCGCCCTTATGGCTTAGACTTGTCTGTTGTCACATCTCTCTGCCTGCCCTGTCCCAGTAATACAAGGTGTGACACCTAATTCACTTCTATTCCCTCCAATTGTCTCTGTACCTCCTAACTCCCCATCAGACATCACTGGGTTTTTTAATTCTCATTAACCAAGATTGTAATCTTACTGTTTGTTTACTAAAATCAAAAAATGACCACATTTCAGACTTTCTAGTGCTAGGCTGCCTTTGCTTTACATATCCTGCACAGGATTCTATCCTATTTGCAGTGGACAGGAATGCTATCAGAGGTGCACCGGAGTCCACAGGACCTAAACAAGAGATGGACCTTCACAGCACCAGATCATTTAGGTGATGTGTCCTGCTTCTGCCTTGGAACGTGCTGACCCCTCCAAGCAGTCGCATGGTTTTGCAGTGAATCTTACTCTGCCCATTACTGGGCAGAACAACAAACCACCATAGGAATGAAAACCTAGCATGTGTGGGTATGGAAAGTATTAACCTGCAGCACCACCTTTCAATAAGAATAATAATTATCTTTTTGTAAGTGATCAAATTTTCAAAGAAATATTTGCACTGTGAATTCATATGTGCAGATAGCTTTTGAGAGAGATGCTGCAGCTAGCTGCCAGGGTGTTTGTTCTTTTCCCTGTTATTTCTAACTAGAAGAAATTTGCAGAAAAAGCTTCTAGGAAACTGTGTGTGGATAGATAGAATGAGGTTTCAGGACAACTGTGTGCTTTCTGCAAATTCTAGAAGAGATATGCATATATAAGATGAGTGTTACTTTAGTAGTGAAAAGTGAGATATCTCATGGCCTCTCTCTCATGTCAATGAAGAGTCTGTGTAAGATTCAAGTTGGGTTTTTTTTAAGAAATCTCTGCACATACCACCTTACCATAGGATGAAGTCCTTCTCTTTCACCAGTTTTAGAGAAGCCTGGACAACCCAATCATACTAAACTGTAGCACTGCAGAATTAAAGTTATGTGAGAGAAATCACAGTATCAGCATATACGCTCCTTTTCTGGAGTCCTGCTTCTTATCAGTCTTTTAAAGCACTCAGAATGACATTACAAGTAAAAGGTAGTTAAGGAGTGCAAGAAGGCATTCTCTGTAAGTTATCCTCATACTGAAGACAGGTGGCTGCAGAAAAGCCCACAAACAAACAAATAACAGGCAACAAGAATCTACATTCAAAACTAAATCACACTAAGAAATTCAAGGAATGATAGAAAGGTTGTTGATGAGATAAAAGTTTCATCAGCACGAATGGAGTTGGCTGACCTGACATGAATGAAAATGGTGTGTCATCTTCATCTTTTCAGTGCATTTGAATTTATTTTTGGGAAGAAAATATTAAGTTACATAGGTCATCCTATTTTTTCCTGTGGATCCTAATTGTAGGGTGACAACAATGTGACCCCACTCTGTCTTCCCTCCATCAGGCTCTCTCCTCAAAAAAAGTCATTAGAAAAATAGAGATGAAGTTGAATCTAATCTTTAAAAGATTTGATGAATCTGTGTCCAACTGAACAACACCCACTGTGGTATTGAACTAATTTCTTAGGCTCAGATGGTGTAGCTGAAGCAGTGTTTATAAAAAGCAGAAGTATGAATTTGTACATTGGGTATCTGCAGGCAGAATTATTCACAAATGCTTGGCAGTGGTGCCAGAGATGGCTTTTGTCAGGCATAGAAAAAGAGCTGTATGTAAGTGTGTTTAGGAAAGAAGCAATGGCTTTTGATCCTTGTAGAAAAAAAAAAAAGTCTAATAATGGATATTTCTACTCTTATTCCAAAATAACAATGGAAGTGACTGAATATACAGAGGAATAGAAATAGCGGGTCCCATTTGTTTTCAGTGCTCTGATATGACCTAAGACCCATTCCTTGAAATAAACTAAGCTGCTCAGTGGACACATCTGATAGTACAGTTTGCTCATCATCTTTCGATACTTGAAATAGTGCTATATTTTTCCTGGATTTTCTGTATGTTTCTTGACACTTACAAAACATAACTCTACCAAATCAGAGTACCTTATGATGATATATGGTCTTTGCTTTATTTGTGGGGTTTTTTCCTGCCAAGTTAAATCTCATTAATAATATGATAACAATTATTGTATTAGAACTCAGAAATTGCTAAGATTTCTATAATATAGATAATTCTGATGTTTAAGAGGAATTTATGTTAGTATGATTACACAGATGCTAGTGAATTAATCTGAAGTGTGTGAAATTTCTTGGTGGGTTTGGGACTGGATTAAAATTAGAAGAAAAATTGGTACAAGAAGAAAAGAGGCATGAAACAAACAAACAAAAAAATGCAGTGGGAGAAATCAGGATAGGAACAAAGAAAGTGTGCTTATCTTAGACTTGAGTTCACCACTGAGGAAGCGGGAGAAGTTCTAGAGAGAAGGTGCATACAAGAAGCTCCTAAAGCTATGTTAGAAGTCTGCTTGCCTGTAGGGCTAAGATAAAATACGGTACAAAGGCTTGCAAGAAAATTGCTTTTTTTT
>VXBX01003191.1:693520-714765 GCA_013400415.1 Scytalopus superciliaris | reverse complement strand
TTTTTTTTTTTTTTTACCTCCTCCTCGAAGGAAGATGGGGACACAGAAACATGTATGCCTAGAAGGTCTGGAACTAATGTGGAGAGGACACCTGGCATAGCAGGGGCTAAGATAAAGAAGGGCCACTGGAAAAAAGAAAGAGAGAAATAGTGTAGTAAAGCACAGCTAGAAGTTAAGTTGTAATACATGGTAGAGAGAGATGTTGGAAAGTGTGACCTGACAAACTGTAATGAGGCGTGCTAAAACTTTTTTGTGATGGCATTAGTGGCTGGAAGAAATCTAGTGCAGCAAACACTGAAGTTCCTAGTGTAATTTTAAGGAAGTAAATTAATGGAATAGATCTTGAAAGAAGGATATTTTTGTTCAACACAGAATGGTGAGAAGTGGCAGAACATTGCAATCTTTGATCACTCAGGACAGCTTTGTTAAAATCGACACACAACAGTCAGATTCTCTCTCAGAAAATGGCAGTAGAACATCATGCAAAATAGGCAAATTCCAGTAGAAGAAAGCTGTAATAACAGAGGTAATAGCAGTAATGCAAGTAAACAGCATAAGCAATAAATGAAATACAACATCTGATTCTGTTTTTCTCCTGTGGAAAAATGAGGGTTTCGTCTGTTTGAACATGGAAAAGACTTGTGGACCAAATGTTTTAAGGTTAAAAATGTAGGCTAGAGGCAGTCATTAATGAATGATTAAATGGTCAAGCTAGACCACTGAATAAATACTGGAAGAAGATACCTTCAAAACAGTTGATATAATAAAGATATACCTCACAAAATTTCTGAGTTCAAAGCACAAAATATTTTAGTTGATCATATAAGGCATATAGGTTACAAAGAATTCTGTATGCTGCAAATTGAGAAGTCACTTCAGATAATCAAGAAAAATTACTGTATTCTAAAAAGTTAACAGGCAAAAAAGTGTATGTCCAAACATAGTCAGAAGTAACTCCATGACAGAAGAACCAAGGAGGAGCAATACTATAGCAGTGCTACCAGCAACCTTAACTAGGAAAGGTTATTGCTTTTCCAGAATCCATTCAAATATATATCTGCAAAGGTGGTTGACAGAATTGTCTCCACATCTAATCCTTTTCAGTCCTAAATCTTATTCATTCACTCTCCTGGATGAGTAATGGTAGTTAATCTCTCTTTTTCAACTTTGCAAATAAACAAGCAAACTCCACAACCCCTAAATGTCTAAAACAAAGCCCCATGAAGTAAAACAGAAAAGAAACAACAGTGGGGATATTAAAAGCAGTATTGGGGAAGAAAAAACATGAACCCAAACAAAGCAGACAGAAACTTGTACCTTAGATACAGCCCTCTGAATTATGGAGTTACATGAATGTGGATTTGTCATAGAGCAAATTTCTTGCTCTCACCAAAGAGCAGTGAGTTATAAATCCTGCTGCTCCTGAACCCTTCAACTGTATGAGATGACTAGGTATAAGTGGCTTTTATAACCTTCCACAAGGATTTTAGTATGCTGTGATCTTTAAAAAAGCACAGAGTGAGTACAATGAAGTGAGTTAAATGAAAAGAGAAAGCATTAACAATGGATTTCATCTTAGTATTTAATTAGCTAGAGGCCATGTAGGAATAGACTAAATATCAGCAGAAGGTTCTTGATTACAATCTCAGAACAGATGGGCATTTTTATCTTGAAAGGATGACCAGCATATCTGTAGTTTTGCGGCTATCATGACTGATCTGTATCTTCTTTATCCAGGCTAATCAAGTACAGAAAGTTTATTAAGATAATAACACTGAAAGTTATCACCAGTTACGGTCTCTAATCTTGATACAGTTTTGCTGTGCACTGTGTTTCAAGAGGTCTGTCAGCCAACAGAGGCTAAAGTTTGAGGGGTATCATTTACATGTCTACAATGATGTTTTTGCTGAACAAAAAGCAACTTAAAATCCAGTTTAAATTGATGGCAAAAGGTTATTGTCATGACAACTCCAACAGGTTAAACACAGGCTCTGGAAACAGGGTAAAACATAGAAATCTTCCCCCAGGACAAGTAGGTTGATGTGTCCCCCACTGACTCTACTTTCCTGCCATTGCCCACTAAACAGCCTTTTCTACAAACATGGAAGAAACGACTCAGTTGGTAAATATCAGAGTAGTCACAGTATTGGAACCTATGCCAAACGATGTAGAGGAAATGATACAAATAGCCAGTGGATGTATGCCTAGGAGAGCCAACTGTCAGGTATGTAAAATTAGCATTTGCTTTTTTAATGCATGTGCATTCTAAACATTGTCAAAATAGTCCTGGATTTTATTTTTAAGAAATCTAGTTTTAAGTTTAAAAACATTCAATGAAAGACTTTAAATTCGGTTTTATTTTTAAGCCCAAGTATGTGATGAGAGATTTTCTCCATCCCATTAGGATGACTGTATGTACGCATAATCAAGAAGAATCAATTGATTTCTGTTGAGTTTTGCATCAGTACAGCACTGAGCCAATGGTCATGTTACTTCATGATGCTTCAGCTGGAGAAAAGACAGTTCACAACAGATAGAGGTGCAGGGTTTTAGCAGTCTGAAAAATTTTTGTTTTAAACATTTTATTCCCCGTCTCTGCCCCTCAAAAAATCAGAGCTACTATGCTGAAACCCATTTTGCTTGAAGAAGTTTTTTGATGTCTGCACAATTATCTACATGTGTGTAGAACAATGCATAGTCTATATCAGCTGCTGTGGCATTTATTTCCTGGCTTTGACAAGTCAGAAATTCTTGATGAGAGTTGCTATGGGGCTTTTGACCGAAAGATCAATGCTTAAGTAAAATCTGTGTGCTGATTACACATCTCCACATTCAATCAATGCGCCACTGAAATTCCATAACAAGCTAAATATTGATGGCCAGAAAAAAGATGTGTACAATTGCACTTGACTGTTTTTTCTCTTCCTCTTTATAATTTCACCCAGCCTTAATAAATATGAGGTTGTTACTGCCAGTTATACTACATGTAACCAGTCATTGAGCTGTAAAGTACTACCGTTTGCTGTTATTGATCTTACCTATCTTTTTAATTATTGAATTGACCTGAGGTTTGGTTTGGTCAGTCATGCAGGTCATTCTTCCACCTTAATGATGTGAAATGTTACTGTCAGGGTAAGGGAATCAGAGTACCCATAGTTTAATGCTCTTTTACATGCCAATTATTCCCCAGACTATAGAAGAGTTGCAGTCAATTAAATATCAAATCTAGAGGTCATCTGTCTTTTTCTTGACCTCTTCGCGATTGAAACATAACAATGGAAATCTTTGACAATCTTGCTTTTCCTTTGAAAGAAATTGCATTCTGAAATTTTTAGGTGGTGTCCCAGAAAGCCAGGTAATTTTCTGCTAAAGAAAAAGTCAGGAAAAAAAAAAATGCAAAATGCATAGTCACATTGTTTAAGATCAATTTAAATTTAAAATGGACTTCAGCAGAAATATTTTGAGTAAGAAGGATTGTCAGTTTTTCATGTGCTAGTTTTACAAGTAAATGGGTCGATTTTTCAATAAAGATGTTGTCAGAGACAGTAAAATTTTGGCCTTGATCAAAACCTATCCACTGATGGTGTTGTCCATGGTAGAATGAAGGTTAATGTATCAGCCATTTAATGTGTTGGTACCATGAGGAAATACCACTGCATATAAATCAAGGATCTTTCAGGAATCGTCCACATTTTGTATCATGGAGACTGCTCTAAGCAGTAGGTAGTAAAATCCAAAGATGAACCACGTGAATAGGTTTGTAAAGGATTTTTTTCAAGAACCTCAAACAACTGTTCATTACCTCATGAATTAGTGTCCTAAAAGTACTTAAGATTTGTAGCCCTCTAATTTTGCTATGAAAATATTAAATAAATATCAATTTTCTTCCTCTCCCTCTTCCAAGAGCTCATAGGAAGTGGCTTCAATGTACTGTTTGTTGCAATAGGATGTATAGTTAGAAAAATATCTAGTAATTTGGTTTGTGATCAGATACAATTCTCATATAGCTCTCCCCTTATAATTATGTTATATATATGTATAATTTATTTTTTTTTTTAAAGCATTTATGATAGGAAGGGCCGAAAAAATATTTTGAGAAAAGTCCTTAATTTGTGTCATTGCAGGATTGTTCACCTTTCCATCAGCATATCCAAACCCTGCTCTTCAGGAAGGTGGTACAGCAAACAGCAATGCCCTTACTCTAAGCCAACCACTATTTCCCAATTTCTGATGCTTGTACCAGATAGTGAGCTCTTAATTCCTGTAAAACAGAAAGTTATATAGACCTTAGAGACCGTTTGGAAACTGAAGCAAAAGTTCAGTGCAAAATTGTAGTATCTGCTTAAACATGTCTCTTCAGTGGATGTGTCCTGGCAGGCAGTAAGTTTCTGGCTTTTGGCATTTGTCCCTAGAGCCCTAGTGGCCTAGGATTTGCCTATTTGAGAGATTTCTCTCTTCAGCTGACAGAGCAGTGGGCAACAAATCACTCTGGGTGTGTTCCAAAGACCAGTAAAGTCAATGAAGACATGTGTGGAAGGGAGGTTAGCAGGACAATCTTTACTAATGATTTCTCCAGAGCTTTCTCTTACAGTTGGTTTACCATTGATCTGATTTTTTAACCTTTGTATCAAGCTGAAAAACTCACTTCACTATTTCCACTCTACTGAGAAAGGCTGATCTGAGAGCTGGGAGGATGTTTTCTTTGTTTTCTTGACTTTAGACTGGTGAGTATTCACCTATCATCAGAGGGACACATTTTTATAATTTATATTTTGGGAGGAATGCATCTTAAGATAGTTGGTTGTTGAGAGTTTTGTAAATACAAATGAATAACCTCAATTATACTTGGCTATAACAATCTCCTCTCCTACCTTCCCTGAGATGTTTCTTTCTTGTGTTTTCTACTGCAAGAATAACTACTTGAAGCAAATATGCTTTGTAATATTGCACTGGGGTGCTATGGATTTTTAAAAAGTACCTTTTTTGTGATATGTTAAAAAAAAAATCTTGGCTGATTACAACTTGTTAGCTTTGCTGCTGCTCCAGTTCCGTTTAGGAAAAAAAAAATATGGCTTTATATTCCCTCCCACTGATTTTCAACTAAAACAGAACTTAGTTGCCTGCTGATCCTGCTGGCTTTTTTAAATGAAAAACTTATTCTTCTTAAACTACTGGAAAATTATGTTTAAAAATCAGCATAATTTCATTGCCTTTTATTTCTGTCTGTCATGAAAACTGCTAGGCTGCTTTCTGGAACAACCCAATGTAATTTAATGCACAAATTTAGTTATAGTTATGAATATACTGACTGAAAAATATTTCAATGATCCAGAGATATTAGTCACTCTATGGTAAAAATGCCTGTGTGCATACATTGGAAAAAAAAATAAAAATCTATGTCTATAGGTGCCTCTATCTTCATAAAAGATAATTGCATAAGATTGAGGGTTGGCAGGTTCAGTAAAGAGGGACTCTGCCTAACCAGTGTACCAAAAGTGGTTCAGCTATTTAAATTGCAGAGGATATAGAAATTAATTCAGAATTATGACATCACATGCTGGTTACTTTTAAGAATTATAGAGATAGTCAGGAGAACAGGGAATAAAACACTTCACTTGAAGACTCAGAGAAAATGACAATATTTCTGACTGTAGGAGCACCTGGAGGTTTTGGATAATCTTCCATATCTCTTCAATAGGGAGGATGTACATTGGAAGAACCAACAATGGTGACAGGTTTAAATCCTACAGAGGTCAAAACTCACATGCACTTCTGAATCTCTGATTTATGAAAATTTGAAGTGTTTTATAAAACCAGACTTCTTGGTGAATTTCTGACTGTTCTATTTTCATTTACTCCTCCTGGTCTGACCGAGTACAGATCCTTTTCATTTCTAATACTTTGTAGCAAATAATTGTCCAGAAAAAAGAAGATAAGGGTGTGAGAGCCTCTACATATACAGAATCATCAAATTCAGTGTACCCTCTAGCAAGTAGTTCAGAGGGCAAACACAGCATGGGTTGCAAGACAAGAATAACTACTAAGGGCTTACATAAGCCAGAGAATTTCACTGGAAGAATTATTCTGCATCAAACCCTTATTTTTTGACTGAGTAGGAGGCAGGGGAAACACTGACTACACTGATGGAAGAAGTTCATGTGATGGAAAATCTGCTCCATCTCCCAGTTTCCAATGGTTAGTTACGTTCACTGTTCAAACCGTGTGCCTGGATGTGGCTGAAAAGATCATAAGTACTTGAAGTGTACAGCTTGCATAGTTTAAATTCAGCCATCTGACCATCAACTGATCCTTAATGGAAAGTACAAAGAAAATTAGTACTCTATATTGCAGTTCCATGAGAAATCTTTGGGCATCTCTCCCTCCCTGTCTATACTATTATTATAAGGAAGGTATCACACAGTTCTGTGTTTGGCACTCTTTAGTCAGTATGTGAATAAAAAATAACAGGGGAAGCAAACAGTGGACAAGTTTTTCTGTCTTTAGGTGATATGGTTTTGTGACTAAATTTTGGTGTAGGGTGTGTTGTCACCATTGCAGTACTTATCATGCTTAAAAATGAAAGAAAGCACTCCTATCCCATTAGTTTTTTGACTAAAGAAATTCAGCTTCCCAAGGTTTCTAGGAAAAATTGTTTGCTGCTGGCTTACTCAGAACCCGAACATAGGTGTTGCAATGAATGCATATTAACATGTTTTGAAATCATTTGGAGTAACGTGACTGCAATAATAAACTAGATTAGTGACCCAGCAGTCCTAGCATCCTGTCTTTAGCACTGCCTGGGACTGGATGTTTCAGAAAAAGGAATAAAGAGTATTCTTAAACTCCATCTGTTGGATTTGCACAGTCATTTTCTACTAGTAACATGATATTCATGCTTAGAGAGGTGGGAAGTCTCTTCCACCAACCCAGACTTGATCTGTTTCTTCAGCAGTAGACTCCAAGCATTTCAAGGAAGCAGACACAGTCTTGTAAAGTTCACCCCAATGCTGCCTGTACTCCTCAGAGACTGTTTCTCACTCATTACTGCAAGTGGGCGAATGCCTTTTTCAAGCCCTGTAAAACTGGAAAATCTAACAGATGGTAGATATGGCCTATATGCCTGAAGTCCCTTCATATCACTCTGTCGTGTTTCCAAAACTACTTTTCCATGTGCTTTCCCTTGGAAGTCATTGGAACAGTCCTGCTGGGTTGGAGTATTACATTTGCCTTTCCCATTTTTTCCCCCCAACTGTAATTCAAAAATACTAAAAGGTTTTTGTCATCATGTAAACATGTATTTATAGTAGATTTTGAGGGAAGAAAATTGCTCAGACTAAGACTCATATCTCCTGCATCATACTTTAGGGAACTATAAATCATTTTCAGTGGGATCAGTGTTTATATCAAACCTACTGCTTCCCATGGACTCTAACCATGTTGGTTAGCTTGCTTTTTGTATTCATGTTATGTGTTTTGAAACGGTGATTTATTCAGAACAATCCAGACCACTGACTGGTCTAACATAATCACTGCAAACATGACCTTTACCTAGAAGTGATCATCAGAGGGATTTCTTCTGTATGCATGGGTCAAAAAATTAATTTCAGGGAATTTCATTTGTGTGGTATAAAAAAGCACCATGGAAAGCAGAGTTGCACTTGTTTGCTTGAGTTTGGGTCTCTCAGTGATGTGAGTGCTCTGTCAGTTCTCTTATGCTGCTGGTTGTTGCACAACGCACACATTAAGCCTAAGGAGGATTTATGAAGAAGTTAGGTCCCCTCTAACTCTCTCTATACTCATTATTTCATTATTCACCTAAGTTTTAGGTTATCCTCAGTGGGATGAATTTTTTACTCATCATAGTGAGCCTTTGGTGCAAGCTGGATAGCACAAAGATGTTCCATCAAAAAGGCATTTAAATTTTTAGTACATTGTTTTCCCTAATTACCAAGGAAAATGTTATCTTCCTCATGGCTACTAGGTCATAAAATCTGGTGCTAGTGACTTCTATGTTCTTCCCTGGCAATTGTACAGACCCACAATGGTAGAAGTAAAAAATGTAACACTCAAATACTTTAGAACTGATATGAAGGGCTCATACAGGAGAAGAGGAAAGTTCAGGTGGTGAATTTTAGCATAGATTCTGTAACAAGTGGCAGTACTAACTAAACTGCAATATCAGGCCACCTTCCTCTGTAGGTGTCTACTGAACTCAATGTCAGAATAACAGTTGACTTCAAAGGGGTCCAGCAGTGATTGCAAATAGGCTGCAAATATCAAGACAGGGACTTCAAGGACAATACTGGAAAAGGATGGTTAGCAAACTCTGCCTGCACTCTAAAAATAACCAAGGTCACTTTGTGAACGTGTGCCCAGTACAACTGAGTCTTTGAGTCATGCATCTCAATTTAAAGTAGCAAAAAAATCAAGCTGTAAATTTTGTCCTGGAACAAAACTATAATGTGTCTGGTGAGAAGTTTCTGGTTATCCTCTTTACATATGATGAGACCTTTCAACACCAGGTATGAGTGTGCATGTGTGTTTTTGTGGGCACATAAAGTTCCTCTTCTCTCTTCCCTAGACTGGACAAGCCAAATTTAGCTGAATTCCAGAGTTTCAAACATACATAGCAAATAGTGCCAGCAAGCAAATTGAAAATTAAGTGACCAGAATTCAATTTTTTTTGAAAATAATACTTGAATTTTAATAATGCATTAGACATTATTTTTTTTTTAGTAATCATTTTCCACTTTAAAATAATAATCACTTATTTGAAGTTGCTAATCTTCCATCATGGTATAAAGGTATTTCCATTAGTATTTGAGACAACATGTAGGATGCTACCCCCCTGGACTGTGTATATGGGAACTATTGATGAGAAAACTGTTTTATGTCACACAAAGAGAGTCTTGTTTTCTTCAGGCAAATGTGTCTGAAGTTCAAAGAGAAGAAGTGAAATTTTACTGACATATATGTGGTCAACTTGAAAACTTTTATAGGGAGTGTCTGTTTTCCTTTCTGTCAAGGTAGATTCACTAGTATTGAAACAGATATCAAATTCCCATCACAACAGGTCAGATATTTTTATCAACATTTCTGCTGAAAATTGTGGAATAGTCAAATTAGGCAATATTTGTTGAAGATGGTAGTTTTTGTGAATTTCCTTCCTAAAAAATCCCTTTTTTTTTTCTTCCCATCGGACAATGTTTTATTTATGTGTGAAATCACCTTTCAGTTTTCAAAAGTCAGTTTGAAACAGAACAGTGTAAAATAATTTCAGCAAATTGCAGCTTTCTCACTCATGCCTCTCTTTCCCCTCATTTTTCATCTGTTCACAATAATTTTCAAAATTTTGACCTGTTCTGTTACAGTAGGAAGAAAAAGTCAGGTGAAAAATTCCTGTGCAATAGCAAAGACATTTTAGTATCTTGTTCTACACTATATTTTTTCTCTTCAGCGTTCAAAGACATCTCTTGTGCCTCAGAATAGGGGATTAGCAGACAGTTGAATACCCGTCCCACTTCCCAGGAGCTTAGGTGCTCATGTTCTGCTATGGAGTAAACATTTTTTGAGTCTCAAGGATGGATTTCTGCAAATTCATCTCCTTCCTTGCAAGATAGTATTTTCTTACAGCTTCTGAGAATTGTATTCTGCTAGCAAGATGGTTGGATGGCTTATGCTGCATCTATCAGGCCTCTGTATGTGTACTAGAAAAGTACATTATCTTTGCTTCAGGGATCACCGCTGCCTGCCTTTATTTATACTCTACTATTGTACCCTCCAGCTCTGTCATTCCAATAGTATTCTTGAAGAGAGCTTGATCCAAAGCACATTACAGAATTGCAAACTCTCTAAAGAGTTTTGTGGCAATGTGGCAAAAATGGTTATAACTTTTGAAATGCTGTGGAAATGTTTGCTGGAAGCCAATGTATTTCCTTCCAAAAATGTCACAAACAACTGGAAGTGAATAGAAAACCTGGGAAATCATTCAGATTTTTATAANAAAAAAAAAAAACAAACAAAAAACAAAACCCAAACAAACAAATAAACAAAAACCCACACAAGATCTCAATCCCTTTAACCTATTTGGTTTGGTCCAGCTTTAATAAATTATTTATGATGTCCCCATTAGTCCAGACTTCAATGTCAGTGTATTGAGTCTTCTGTCTGGAGAGGAGCTTTGAAAGGAAATGTCATTATATGCAATGTCTGTTTTACAGACTGGTGTCAGTGTTGCATTTATTTATTTGGGACAGTGGTGATGAGTAAGTCATTTTGCTCCTAGAAAACAATGCACTGGGATCTTTCCTTCTAAGCATTAAATTCTGGTTTACTCAGGGCCTTCTCCACCCACTTTAGATGAGGGAGGAAAAAAACTTGGCAAGCGGATGCTCTGAGGGGGCACATGGAGGCGTGTGTAATCATCTTGCCAGTTTAATTAACAGTGCTTTTGACTGATATGTGTTAATGAGGATAATGTACAGTATGGAGGGAAAGAACCCTGTGTGCTATATTAAAGGGACAGGTGCTGGGCGTATTGGAAAGTTCACTAAAAGGAAATAAAGTATATGAAATGACTTAGAAAAGTAGGGAGAGGAAACATTTCTGAGAACACTTGTAAGGGAGTAAATCTGTGCACCCAGTTCACGTGCCGTCAAAGTGGCTCCTAGTGGGAAATGAGGCAGTGGAGGAAATCAGTCTGTTGGGTGTATGGCTCTGCCTAGGCAGACAAGGGAGAGTGATTCCTGCCTTCCAGTGCCTGGCAGACCTCATCAAATTGGCTCACCTGTGTTCATGCTCTCCTGTGCATAAATGTTTGCAAGAGTGGGCCTAAAAAAGTGTCACACGTTTGACATTCTGTGCTGCTTCTTCTGAAATGACACCATTTATAGTTAAGAGCAATCAATGAAAGATTTCCTTCTGCATAAGGGCCTGATCGTCTGATGCTGCAAGAGCCTCCTGCAAGGTGCTGAGTGCCCTCAACTCTAAGTGAAATCAATAGGATTGGGCACTAGCATTTTTAATTCTTCTTATTTGTGGGATATTTTTATACCCTTTCCTATGCTTTGGAAGTAGAATTAACTGTACAAGATTTATTACCAGGCAGAAAAGAAAAGAAAAGAAAAGAAAAGAAAAGAAAAGAAAAGAAAAGAAAAGAAAAGAAAAGAAAAGAAAAGAAAAGAAAAGAAAAGAAAAGAAAAGAAAAGAAAAGAAAAGAAAAGAAAAGAAAAGAAAAGAAAAGAAAAGAAAAGAAAAGAAAAGAAAAGAAAAGAAAAGAAAAGAAAAGAAAAGAAAAGAAAAGAAAAGAAAAGAAAAGAAAGAATTCAGTATGGCAAGCTTATTTATCTTGAAGATATCTTTGGAGACTGACAGGGTCCTATCAGGGTCTTTCAGTGTTTATAAAATTTATGTGTTCCTATAGTTTTTACGCTAACGAAGTTGGATACAAGTGTTTCCAACACAAGATCTTAACTTACAGGAAACAATGGTATTGGTAGTCCAAGAAGTAGATGTTAGTATTACTTTCCTTAAAACAAAAAAGAACCCCAAAAAAGTGAAAAAAACCACAAACTCTCTTTTTTTTTCCAATGAAAACCTTGTTTCATTACCAGTTCAATGATACAAGGAAAACAGTGTTTGCCCTCATAGACCAATGGCTTTTGTGCAAATAGCCTTAAACTGGTGTAATACAGAAACCTTGAATATTTTGAAAGCTAGTTTCCTGACTTTTCTGACTGTGAGAAAGAAAGTCTACCCCCAGAGAGGGGTGGTTTGACCAGTGGCTTTTCAAAATAACTACTAAGCAGGCCAGAAAGAAGATAACAGTTACCTCTTCATTTAGGTGTGACTAACTATAGGGATAAATTCTTTGTTGTTTCTTCTTTGGAAGAGTCCAGACTTATAGATCTGTTCCTCAAGAGAAAAGTAAAACTGTCTTTGGTTGAGATTTTAGTGGGTATTACTGAAAGTACCCCAAAATCAGGATCATGCAGGAGTATTTTCTATTTTCTATATTTTAACAGTGTCAGCATTACAGATTTTCAACAGTGCCATTCCCTTTCCTCCTTTAAAATTTTTTTACTATGTTTCTTCAGCTAGAGAGGGGTTAAAATCCAAGACAATGTTGGCATAAGATCAAATGGGTATAAATTGGTTGTAAACACATCTAGGACAGAAAAAAGAAGATTTATAACTAGCAGAGGACTGAAGTTCTGGAACAGTTTTCAGATAGGAGCAATGAAGGGAAAAAAATCTAATGGGTTTAAAGAAAGAGTGTGANNAAAAAATCTAATGGGTTTAAAGAAAGAGTTTGATAAATTTATTAACAGAACTATATGACCTGATTACAGAGGAGTTTTATTCTACTTCTGTTTTCCCAAAGTAATAATGCAAGCACCAGTCTTTGTACTGCAGAGACATAACACATTGAAAAACACCCGAAGTAAATAAAAACCAAAGCAATCTAGAATCAGCTTTTACCTGTAGTAATCTGACATCAATAACCTTCAGACAAAAGACAGAAACTGGTACTATATCCAAGTGCAGGCCCCCCAGTTTTGACCTTCCTTACTTCTTTTCCCAAATAAGGCAGATTTCAGACATTAATTTTATTCCATCTCTATTCAAAGCAGACATGAGCAAAAACATTGGCTGAATGTACTGTTATTCATTTTAGGGTCAGTATCTCATCCTCCCTGGACAGCTTTACACATAATAAAAGAACTAACATCCAGCAGAGTTGAAAGCATTCAATAGATCAAGGATCAGGCTCACAGTTTTAGAATCTGTGCCTCAGCAAAGCATCTGTTTAACCCTACATATGCACTTCATTCCAATTGAAGCATATGCCTAAATATTTATATGATTGCAGACAGACTTTAGTGCATGCTCAAAGTTAAGATTACGTCTAAATGCTTTATAAAATTGAAATCCTGCTTAACCTACAGGAAGCATAGACTATTAATGGATGATGCTATTTGAATAATCATCAGTATAATACTCAATTATTTTGATTTATATATTGAAGCTTCCATTATAAAGAAGCATCTCAGAAATAGTGAAGTTAACCATACAAATATTAAGAAAAAAGAGAGTAAACAAGAGGAAAAGGAATAAAAGATAGAGACTTTCAGATAACTTTAAACATCACTATCGTGTTCATTGTAACAGAGTAGATATTAAACTATATCAGATACCCTGTCTCTTTACCATGTAAGTAATGAATAAAAACTAAATTACAACATTACACACATTGTTCTTACCTGTTATTATCTAATGATGTTCCATTCTTCTTAATTCAAGCATTTCTGTTCTTGTGTGCTTAACCATCTTACTCTCAGTTGTAGTTGTATCCCTGTTAGTATTGCTTTCCCACAGACAATTTGTTATGGAATTCAATGAAAATTGTATCCTCTGTTAGCAGGACTTTTCTTCTTTTTTTTTTTTTTTCCCCTCTTCTGTTTACCATTCCATTATAGATTTCATGATGCTAATTTAAATGAACCTAACAGGTTGTATCCATATTCTAGCTAACTGTTTTGACTGATTTTTCTTACTGGGAAGACCATTTTTTAAAAAAATCATCTTGCTACATTATTGCAGTCTGAATTTTTTTTCTCTCTTCTGTACTCTCTGATATATATCCTGAAACATTTGCGATCAAGTTTTGAAACAGCAGGTGTCAAATTCTTAGACTGAGTATAATAATCACAATAATTTGAAGAAAAACATTGAGCCTCATGGAAATGGTAATAAAGTCAGAGAATTAAATGCGTCATTTTTCAAGGGATGATGCTATTTACAAATAAATGCTTAATAAACCCAGATCTTGTATTTTTCTTTCACATGATATTATGCTTCATAGACAAATAGAATAATTTTATTTCTATTGCAGCTTTTTCACTTTAACAGCATACAGTCCATCAGCAAATAAAAAAGGTATACATTGCCTTAGAGTTATAAAAACAAGGTCTCTTAAACACCCATAGCAATAACTTTTACATTTGCCATGAACATTTTTAATATACAGGAATAATTATCAATAAAAATACAGTCTGATGAGGGTTATGGATCAACTATTTGCATATATTTTAATTTTGAAAACGTATTTTGCTGTTGAAAATAAAATTAGTGCTTCTGTTAGGGAACAGTTTTATAATTAGGTGAATACTGTACCATAAAATACTCATCACCATAGCAATGGTTTTTCATGGGACATAAGTAAGTTGATAACAGAAGCAATACATTTACTACAGAGACTATTGTGGTTGAATAATGTAAAGTTATAACTCCTAGTAAAGCACCTACTAACATAAGAAATCATGGCACAGTCGCACTATATATTGACATTAAGAGTAATTTTAATGAAAGACATTAATATTTTATATAGCATCCTCCATACATAGCATAATAACATTGCAGTGTCTTGTAACGTAGTGTCTCATATACTGCCTCACATCTTGAAGGGTCATATGTGTGCATGTGCACAGGAATCACTTCAGACTCTCCGGAAATTCCTTTATTTATTTATATGTATTGTTCTAATATTAACCCTTGCAGTGTCTGAATAGCTATGATCCTCTCCCTGCAGAGCAGAACAACAATTGTTTAAAAGTGGATTACACATTTGAATTCTGACAGTAAAAAAGGGTTTGTCTATCCAGCTGAGCCCCAGAACAGAAATTCAGGTAGGCAAAATGCAATTATCTCAATTTGAAATCATGCATAACACCAGGGATGCTATTGTGAAAATTACTATGAGGTCTTTAATGGAAGCAAATAGCCAAAAACTTTGTTTTGTTTCTCTTTTTGAAATTTCCTATAGCGCAATTAATCCAAATACCCTGAAGAAACCTCGGCATTGTTACTAACTTGAAGTAATGGTACCATTCACTAAGGCACAAACTAGTTGCTGAAGCCCAAATGGTTCTCCTATCTGAGGACTGATATATGCCTTCTATGCTGAACTTGTGGTAACAGACCCACTGTAAGGGGAAAATGACAGAAATAAATGTTTGTTTTGTACAGGTACACAGAGACTTACTCGGGCTAGAAAGGAGGGAGAGGAATACATGTGAAAATTTGTGTAGGGCACAAATAAGGACAGTAGATCTCTCCCAGTAAGCTAAAATAGGCCAGGATCACTAAATACCGGCAAGCAGAAACAACAGTAGCCCCAACACAAGACTTGATCAGAAGATTCATGCCTGTGGGTCCTCCCACTGAAGTCAATGGACTTTACTGCTCATGGGAATATGCTTAAAAAATGGCTTCAGGAATGGCCAGTACCAGAATAAGAATATTTGTGGACTGTGTCATCTCAATGGGATCTCAATGCTTATGTAAGCACTGCATATAGTAACAAGGCTTACAGTAGTTATTTTCTATGCTACAATTAGATTAGACCTCTTGCCATTTTTTTCCCCCCTCTTTATTTTTTTTTTCCATTTGGTGATGACTGGATTGTATTTGTCCAAAAGTTTTCTGCTGGAGGAGAGGAGAGAACGCTGGCTGTAGAAGGACAGCTTGATCAGCACATATCTGTGACTGCCTGAGCTCTGAGAACTGTTTGCTGTGTTTGTATGGACCCTTGATATGTTAAGGACTGTTTGCAGTTTGGAGTCTGTACCCAAGTTTGAGGATTTTATCATGTTACATGTTTTCCCTTTGTTTAATTGTGTGTCCCTGCTGGACTCTTCCATCCCTCATGGTTTGTAACCCACCCCTGATTGGTCCCTGCATGCAGCAGGGTGGCATTTCCATATATGGTATATACCTGCCCTTGTATTCTCAGTTTTGGAGGCTTTTACCTTGTATTGCAACCCCCTCCCAGGTTTTTCCCTAAACCCTTCCTAAGTTCCATCCCGTTCCAGAACCATCCCTACTGATCCTATATAAGCTGAGCATCATTTCAATAAAAAAACCCTTTTTTCTCTCCCTGCACCCCTGAAGTCTGTGTCCTCTGCTCCCCATTTTCCCCACCAAGACTGCAGTTTTCTCCCCTTTTCATGAAATGCAATCAATTGCATGTTTTTGAGAACACAAAGACTGAGGCTTACTATAGGGGTAAAACAGGCACTTTTGATGATTCCTGTATCATGGTTATTTAGTTGAATAAAACAATTTCTAAATTAACACTGGATTATGTGGAGGATTTTTGAATTAAAATTTGAAAATAAGAAGAGATCTGAGACTTGATAGAAGAGCTCTGACAGCAGGAACTACAGCCTGCTGTTCCAGGTATTCCATCTTTAGTGACCTGATCATGTAATAACATGATAACTCTTCTGAGACAGAAGTCACTGGGAACTGAGGTTACTTAGTAACAGGTCAGAATGAGCTTTCCTGCTTTCAAGTCTTCTGAGAGCATCTCTTGATTATGCCATTTTTAAAAATTATTTATATCTATGATTTGTGTTGTAGGTGCACAAAAACTTTAAATTACAGAGCATGGATTCCCTTGAAATTATCTCAATGAGTTTGTGATTTACTGTATTTCAGTTTTGCTTAAGTGAGTTTAAATTTTTTATAACATGAGAGGGGTTGTGGCTTGTGTATTATCTGTGTTAGGAACACACTTAAGAAATATTATCAAGAAAGGAGGGGACTTGTTATAAAAGAACAGGATGTTGTGAGTTGTATTTCTCTTGTGGTGCTTCTAAACCCCCGATATTTAAAATTAAACAAAAGATTGAGCCAATTTCTACCATGTTTTTTAACTTGTAAAAATGGCATTGGATGTATAAGGGATTCTTGGAGCAGAATTCAAATGAGGAATCTAGGCCTACCTTAGCTAATGGATTTTTTAAAAAGAAACATGTTAACCTAAATTATCTCAGATAATTCTTTAAGCATTATATTTAGAAGGCAGGAAACTGCACTTTTACAGCATACCACATAACCAGGTTGACATTCTAAAAAAGACATGGTTTGTTTCAGTCCTGTGCCTTTTTATTATCACATCTTATTACATTATGGTTTGAGATAAAAATCACACCTTGGGCATTTGAATACACTCAGTTTCACCTCCTCCCTCACAGGTGTCCCTCGAGGTACATTGTTATGTTACAGTATCACACTCCTTGTCATATCTTATTGCTTACTTGCAGATTGTGGTAATATTTTGAATACTGACAGAGTGGGCACAGGCTCTGAGCATCAGCACCAGTTTGCACTAATGCAATGTGCCACTGCACCAGTCCTAAAGACAACAAAAGCAAAAAAAATCTGCACAACCTACTGAAGACATGTTGCCCACTCTGTACTATCTATCAATTCATCTATTTTTGATATGACTGTGAGCAATGTCCCTGTCACCTTGGTGCTACTGCCAAGGAAACAATATGGACCACGTGAAAAACTTTCATTGGCTTTTGGGGTTCAGTGCACTCACTGATAGACACTGAGCCTCAGCCACTCTGCCATGTGGCTCTTGGGGCTGGAGGAACAGTGACAGCGTAGCATGAAGGAGGGGTGAGCCATGTCTGTGGATGTTCCCTGAGCAGCATCAGGCAAACCGGAGCTTGAAACAGGTTTCTCTGCAGTGAGTGAGGGGGAAGAGGCAATTTCCACTTCTCACTGTGAAGGCCAGACTGAAGGGGTGCTATGGTGGAGGTGGTGTTGGGGAATGTTGCCTGTTGTTGGTTAGTAGGTTTGAAGAGGTGAGATTTCAGAAGGAAATAAGAGATTTGGTACAGAGTACAAAAAAGGAGGAGCTATAACAATCTCTCCTGTAGTTCAGGTACTTTTTGCCAAGTGAAAGAACATAATGATGCGTGCAAAAAGGTCAGAACATGGTAAAGGAGAACTAAAACTCAGAATTTCATACTGAAGAAAAGACAGACATGAATCTTAAAGACTCCTTCTTGGATTTGAGTATAGCAGATGCTGCAACAGTTGAAAGGAGAAGTAGGGCTGCAATATGTAATGTGGAAAGACTGGCAGCAGAATCCTGGGCAGGGATATCTGGGACGTGTCCTTCATGTCAGCAGTTTCCTCTAGACAAAGGCCCAGAAGGTTCATGGTGGGTTCACAGACACAAAGCAACCATTATTTGGTGGAAAAAAAATGGCCTGATGACCCTCTGCAGGGGTCTCAATGTCTCCAACCAGTAGAAGCCATCAGACTTGGGACAACAAATGTAGGAATATTTGGCCTGTTGTTAGTAGGCTGGTATCTTACGTAAGTGTAACACAGGCTGAGTGACCTGTGTAACAGCCTGGACATGCATTTGCAATTTAAAAGGTGCCAAGGATTGCCTCAGTGATTCTAAGGGTCTCTTAAGCCTTCAGAGCAGTCTAGGAGCAGGAAGATTGGAGAACTGCTTAAAATGGCAGTCATAACCAAGACCTTCTGATGGACTTCAAATGTAAAAGTGTTGGCAGCAGCAGGGACAATGTGATGGAAAAGATCACCTCAACTGAGCACTTTAGGAACATGAAAAATCAGCTTCTCAGGGGCAGGAGAGAGGAAAGAAAGGCTTTCAACTAAAAAAAAAAAAAAGGAAAAAAAAAGGAAATGTTATCTGTCAAATTCTAAGTACGTTAATGTTCTTTAGCAGTATTTAAAAAATCAGGTTTTGAAAGAGGGCCAAATTTGCACACATTTTTCTTCAAAAATTTCAAGCTACACCAGTGAATAAAAATGAGACTGACAAAGTCAATAAACCTGAGCTATTCAAACTTTACCTAAAATTTCTAATGCAGTTTATAAAAGGATGTTTGATTGAAGTGACTGCATATCTGGGACATTTGTGATTTTTTTTCTTTCGAGCACTTCAGAAATTGATTTCTACTTTTGATTCTACAATTACACCTGTTAGAAGACTCATCAGTGGGTGAGCTATCACAGAGGAGGTCATGGTCTTGTTCATGGAGTATAGTAGAGATTTAGCTATATAGCTCTCCATTAATACTGAAAGAGCTGTTCACTTGGCTCTTCTGGGACAGCAAGTATAAACACAAGAGAAATCTCAATGTATAAATCATTATTTGCTTTTGTCCAGCTTCATGCACACCTCCACACTCATTTTGAGTTTCATTTTGCTATGCTTATCTTTGTTACATAGTACTTTTTTTCATAATCAGTAGAATTTAAATATGCACATTGTCATTTGCCTGTACTTTGATTTGTTTAAAAATACACTTTGTTTATTTCAACAATCCAAATTACTTTCAAGAGAGGAACTTGTGCCAGTGGTGACTGTAGTCATGAAGGAACTTGAGCAGGTGATGGAGACTCAGTCACTATCCCAGTCTCAGGTTTTGATGAATGCTCTTTGTGAGAGTTGTGGGCATGTGTATTTTCATGTATGGAATGAGACCTCATGCTTTTGTTCTTAGTGAGGAAATGGAGTTCATATCACTACGCTGGTAGCTTCTTCAAATTTAGGGCAGCTGTAAGTTATTGTATAGTTTGTTAACTTCAGTGAACTTTATCCATTCATCTAACATGAAAGACACACATGCATACTACAGTAGTGTATTTTGGTTTGGATTTAAATGCTGTTGATGCTTGTGCAAATAGCAAGCAGCTAATGGACCTCAAATGATCAGACTTTGGGAGGCATAGGTGGGTGGGCGGCTCAACAGATGTGAGATGTGGGACTTCACACAGCACACACAGCTCTTCTACCATTCATCAGAAGGCAGAAATAAACATGGTCTCACAAAGTTTAACCTGCTTGGCAACACTGCTTGAGGCAGGAACAAAGGTTTAGCTGTACTGTTGGAATCTGTCTTGACACTGTTATGTACTTCCAAGTGTGGGAAGTCATATGAGTCTGTCTTAAAGGGCAGAAAGGTGGCTCAGATCCTGCCCAGCAGAAAAAGCAAAGATGTAGTCATTATAAAAGCCCCTTCTTTTCTTTATTTTCTTTTTTCCCTGTCTCACTCATACACTTTTTTTTCCCCCCATTTTTGGGTCACACATGTCTTCAGGCCACAGAGAGCTGAGAAGCATCCTGGGAGATGAAGAGCTTATGGAAATGAGCTCTCCTCCTCCTCCTCATGCAGACTGCTAATCCTGATTCAACAAGATTTTTAATTCCCCCTCCGTGGCTGTGCAAACAATTTGCTGATCCCCAAGAGTTGCTCCAATCCAAGGCTGGAGAAACTCTCAGGTGCAGCTGTGAACAGGATTTTGGTTAAAGTCAAGTTCATAAATATTTGCCTAATAAACCAGACTCTTTTAAGTGCCAAATAAAACAAGCCCAGGCTGGGGAAGGGGTGGTGGGGAGGCTGGGGGAAGGCAGAAGGAGGGAGAGAAAAATACCCCTAAGTTTTTAAACACTCATTTAAATACTTTTCAGTACTGCTGATATTTTATGTAACACTGGCCTTATTTATGTATTTATGTATTTTGCTTTGATGGGGGATTATTTTTCTCACTGCAGTTTTCTTTTGATTGATGCAGTGTGCCTGCTCACTTTCAGATATGGTTGGAGAAGAAGCAGCATAAGTTGGGTGACTGTATTTAAAATGGGTAATACAGAATGGTTTAAAACTTTAATATTTCATATAGACATTTAGTTTTACAAGTAATTTATTTTCTGAGATGCAAGTTTCTGCCTGGACAGTGTTGATTTTGAGTAACTTGATGTTCATTTCCCACCTCTGCATATTAATATTATTTGGACAGTGTAGTTTCAAAATACCTTATCACTGTTGTATTCTTTAATAGCCATGAAGGAAATAAAGTGAACTTCTTTATATGAAGGTATTGTTTTTTTCCTTGTGATGGCTTTAACCAATATATTCTCCAACAAGAAAAACAGCAGTCTTTATTATATGAGACAACTCTGTTAATCATGAAAACACTAGATATAAACCGGAATAATTTGTAAACTCATGAATGTTTCCCAGTTAAAGTATATAGAGCTATTGTCAGATTGACAGTTGATATAAATGAACATGCCTCCATCAACTCTAAATCAACTTTTGCTAATTTACATCCAATGAGAATCCTTCCCTTCTTTTCTTTTTTAATCTGGCAAACAAAAATTCTCATTTTAAAATCAGATGCCTCTGAAATTAAAAAGCAAATAAAATTCCCTATTTCAAGTCCTTGAAGAAAGTTGACATCTCACTTTGATTGCAGAATGTTTAATTGAACTTCTGAGTGATTCTTCAGAAAAGAACAGACCAAGCATATTTAGGTTTATCACTGGTAACTCAGTTATCTTGTTGAAAACAGATCTCAATAGGTTTCGAACCAGGTTAAAAAAAAGAGATGCTGAATTTAATGAT